>JAXIVJ010009006.1:0-53029 GCA_036785665.1 Chirona hameri
CAAACATTAATTATCCAACCCGCTCAAAACCTCAAATTTTGGCGCCGCTTCGCGGCGCAATAATAGTTTATCGCATGCATAATATTTACTGCTTGTAAAAAACTTTTCCAACCCCCCCACCGGTCACGAACCTCGACTTCCCTCTTGGTCAATTCTTCATCAGCCATCTGGGGCCGCCCTTGACTGTACAAATAATATATTCTAGCACCATCCGCGGCACTTTAAATGATAGAAAGGGTACGACTGATATTGCAAATACCTATAGCCAACGTTGTCAATTAAACAAAACAAAAATGTTGAAATAGGGGCACCCTCAAAATATAGTGGACCAAATCCGTTGAGTTTTCAAATTTGGGTATAGGTAGGGGCACCACTGCAATTGATGACCCCCCCCCCCCCCCCCCCCCCCCCTTGAAGATTTTCTGGATCCGCCCCTGACCACACACCAATACCCCATTGCAGTCGCAAGGCCTTAGGCATCGTCGCATGATCGCAAGAATGCTTGTAAGCAGAAGTTTTTTTTTAATCAAGCACATTTGTATCGTAGCTTCCCCGAATGAATTTTTGTTTGATCATTTTAATTTATGCTAAGCAACTTTTATAAGGACGGGTTATTTTTTCATTTAAAATTAAATTAGTATTGGAAAGTAACGACAATTTCTTCATCGGAGTGGAAACCCTCGCCATAAAGAAATGCCTTCTATTGGTACACACCTCAACTACTGGGGGGAGGGGTACAGGCATCGTGAGAAAGTCGTGCCAGCTGATGATCGGTCATCGGATAGCATGTTAGCAGGAACCTGGATTATGAAGTATATCGCCGCTTCATCTAATTAGGTGCTGTTAGCGTGGTGCGTTATTCAACATTAGCAGGAACCTATATTATGAAATATAATGCCGCTTCATCTTACTGTACGGTTAAAGTGATTGGCAGTCCAGCACCCTTATTGCTCTGTGTCGAGGCGTCAAACCCGCGTCACCTGCTATTTGTTTTACCTAGATTGGTACATGTGCTGGCCGGTTTGGGGAGGCCAAAACATAGTTTGGCCTTACGACTTGAGCGTTTGGGGAGGCCATGGCCTCAGTGAGCCCCCCCCCCCCCCTGGGTCCGCCAGTGGACAATGGTTAACTTTATGGTGATATCCTGTCTTTTATGTTTTTTTAATCCTATCCTGGGTATGTGGTATCCAAATGCTCACTTTATTTCATGTTATCATATCCGAGTTGTGTGGCATCCCACAACTTGTATTGTTCAACGATACAATTATATTTGGTATTGTGTACCTGATACAAGTACTTGTTGCATTTGCTTTCTAACTAAATGAGAATCTACTATATCAAAATTCATGTAAAATAATATATTTTGGTGACTTTTCACGATAGATAATAGATCATGAGGTTTCAGATGAATCGTTAAATGAGTGTGAAACCCTCCACATAACCCAACGTTGTGCATAGCAATAAAAAAGTTAAAAATGAACTTTCAACAAATGTCACCACTTTTGACCACTGTTTGATCGTTACATGTCGAACAAGTATAAGATAATGATGCATACATTCACTTAAGGGATCCAGTTAAGTGTTGGTACTTAACGTCTTCTGAATCAGACCTTTTATTGATCCGGATGTCATGAACATTCCATGAACAATGACGAATGAAATTAATTCATGCTTAACATGGAATACAGCCATATCGTCTAATCTATCAGACATGTTGCCGGTTATTTGATGAACCTGCTGTTCGATATTGCTAAGGAAGTACCGTAACAGAATGTTCGGGAATTAGGAGAAGGCTTATAACATCCACGGATGGTGACTTATAACATCCACGGATGGTGTCTGTAACGTTCCAGCATTAACGGTATGTATGTCCAAAAAGACCGTGAATAATTTGCTCATCACTCGGATTGCCAATATAAAGTTCTTATGATGCATGTTTATCGGAAAGATGATTGAAGTTGTCATGTTTCTCAGTGAAGAAGGTTCAAAATGTTACCTCAGAATTATTGATTGTCTCTGGTCTGGTCTGGTATTGTTGATGATTATGCATTTCTGTTGAAACCCGAGAACACCTGTTATATTGCAAGCTAATATATTTTAGTGATTATTTGTCCCGTTTGATCTTGGGACTAAAATGCGTTCAGTAACTTTGACCGATCACTAGGACCTAAATACCTATTCGACGTTTATATATGTAATGTATGCTTAACATGGAAGTGGCTTGAGAAGTGTGTTCATTATTCGAACTCATCATTTGGGTAGTATTGCTCTTATTTGTGTGTACCTTTAGTCGTAGAAAATGGCAGAGAATTGCAAACCGCAGCAAAGAGCTTGCTGATGGTTTTCCTCAAAACCACTCATACTTAAAGCATCCACAGTCGACAGCTCTGAATGAAAATAATTCATCATCGTTTCATCAATGTCAAAGACAACGTATTGACATGATGGGTTGGGTCTATTAGAGCTTATCTAGAAATAAGAGAGCTTAGTTGCTTTAAACTCGAATGTTTTGCTTAACATCCTACTTCCGTATGGGACCGACCATATATGTTTTCTCCTTCTGTAATCTATATTTTTCTCAGTTTTTATCTAACTGGTTCTTGCCAAAATAGTATTTCCGTTTCTCTTCTTGACAGTTGCTTCCTGGTGAGCAAATATTATTGCTGTGCATGCTTATATTCCGAATGAAGACACAGTTTGTAACTATACATTTATAACGTATTCCACGCAAAATATTGTGAATTTATCCTCTTTCAATACAATTGTTCAATGTGTTAATATTGGACCTGAAGCGGTAGATGAGGACTGTCAATCCAGTCTTCACTGCAACTCCCAATCTCATCCTAACGCAAGGAAAATGATTAACCGAAGTCGACAGTACAAATAAATGGTTCCATTTGTTTTTCCCTCTAATATCAATGAAGCAAAGGTCAAGCATTCGCACTTGTTGCTTGATATCTCGGCCATCTCACTCAATCTCCACTTCACCGAGCCAGCAGGCCCCAATCCATTCATATCCCCCCCCCCCCCCCACCAGCGGCGGAAGACTCAATCTTGACCAACTGCGCCGAGTGACAAAAAAGCAGATAAAGAGCGAGCGGCATTGAATGGTTTGAATACCAGATCACAGCTCGTGATGGGCATTTTAACACGTTGGAATGAAGAGGCGACACGTCCTCTGCCAACACTGAGCTGCAACTTGACGGTGCTGTATCAATGACTCATCCTCTGCCGGCACTGCGCTGCAATTTAACGGTGCTGTATCAGTGGATCAACAGCTGACAAAGGCTGCGTGATGCGGCCGAGGCAGAGAGGGATCGGCGCAGTGGTAAAATACTTGCCTTCTGTGCCGGGACCGGGGTTCAACCCCTCGGCGGGCCTCTGAAAAGTCCGCCCGGCTCCCCATATCCCTCGGAACAGGGTGAGAGTTCCAGTTAGCGCCTTGGTCCCAAGAGGATATGGTGCTTGGTCCACAAACCAATCAAACCAGAGAGGGAGGTACACTGGTATTAGCTGCAAGGCGCAGTGGCATGCCATTTGTTGAATCCTGTGTTGGTAGCCAAAACTGGAGATGGCGAGTTTGATGCGAGGTGTTTTATTGTTATGTATGTATGGTAATCGAAAGGCACATTTAATGTTCCGCAGCTCGTTCCAAAATGCTATTTTTGTATCAGCAAAAACATTCATTTGTTCGAAACAAGGGAAGGAAAATACAATGTGTAGGGTCAAAACACTCGACATACGTAGCAGGTGACGAAACTAACATTTACACGAAAATGAGTTAATCAACAATCACAATGAAAATATAGCAAAAAGCGCAAGACTAGGAAAGCATGTTTATCAAATATCGCGCATGATATAAGTTATCGATTAAATAATCAAAACTAAAAACAGACAAATACCTACCAGTTACCATTTACTTATTATACCACTTATCATGTTAAAATCAAGGGATGATAAAATTGAAGTGATTAAAATTACTATGCGTCTATTGTTCGAGCGGTTTTATTACCGCTTATACAATACGACATGGCCCACAAAAGCGTATTGTTTTAGAACTACCTGGCTGTCTTATGTCAATTGTCAGACATACATATTTGTCCACTAGTCCAGCTTAGTTCGTCCTTGCCCATCTGCTGTTATGGGTACCGAGCTGTCATCTGTGCCAGATTAAAATGTCATGTGCGTTTCTGGAATTGGTGCTGAATTCATATATTCGTCAGCTGAGTCTTAGTGGTGATGTTGCCGTCCGAACATATCATGTAAATCCAAATTAAGTCATATTTACGAAAAATACATTCAGCTTAACACGCGCCCTGGAGGGGGGGCGAAATCCGCCCACCCCTAAGGTTTTTCAAGGATAGCGCAAAAATAGCGGCGCGCAGCACCACCATTTCTTGCACACCTATTCTGAAATGAACTACCCACATTATGTAAAATTCTTGATCTCGGGTCATCTCAGGTCAGGTCACCAGACCAGGTCACGTGATGACCCCACCTCCAAAACGTTTACGGTAGTACCGCAGCCACAGTTTCAGGCCGATCGGTTTCAAACTTACAGGATTTAATAAGGTCATAGATACCTACAATTTTTATCTCGGATTTTGAATATCGGTGACCTAAGGTCGGGTCAATTTCGTGACCGCCAAACACTTTTTTGTCAATAACTATCGACATAGTGAAGATAGAGAAGTGAAAACGGAACGTATGTGCTTGTCTCATCAAGACACGTCTCCCAATATGCAACATAACCTACTTGGATCACCACTTGAACTTGACCTGAGGTAAAATGTATCAGTTGATCTAACCTGGTCAACATGAATATGATTCGAAGTGCCTTGACGAGATAAACACGATGGCGTCAAACGTATTGCTTTATCGTTATTAGGTAAAAATGTATTTGCGAAAAACAGTTTTTCCAACAAAAAAATAACCTTTTTGACATTTGATGACCTCTGGAGCCTAAACTATTGACCTGAGCTCAAATCTGAGGACACCAATTGCGATTGCATTTGTCAAGAGCTTTCAATTGTTGTTCCTAGCTATCATAGTTCCCGAGATATTTGGGGGTGTTCGAAGCGAAGTCCTAAAACTGGAACATCTGACATTTGATGACCTCTGGTGACCTCAATATTGACCTGACCCCCTAAAAAAGACCGATATACTTTCGATAGAGCTTGTCTCTAGCTATCTAACGCCGTCTTCCACTTGTCGCTACGTCACGTGGTTTTCGAGATCATAAGGGGTGGGGGCAAAATCCCCCCCCCCTTTCCTCCAGGGCGTGTAATTATCAAGAGGCCCTCCAGGGCGCGTGTTAAAGGGAAATATTCACCTTCTTCCACAAAAATGGAGTTATTACTTGAAATCGATAGACGAGACCCAAATATATTGTAAATGTATCACATTTTGCATACAACAATTCCTACCGAGAGATATTTCAAGTCAAAGTTGATAAGCGATCCACACTTATAACGACCAGTACTTGCAAGTACTTGGCAACGAATTTCAAATTCCGGGCTTGTCTCGTATTGTTTTTTTACAACATTGTATGGAAAATATGTCTTTCACTCTGTCTATTGTGATTATGTGCCCTAATATCCTTAACAATCAACAAACATTGAATAATAAGGTAACCAAATTAGCAGTTAGCTTGGGCACACTACGACGGCCAACTTAGTTAGTGGTTGCGACCCTCAATTTGTGAAAATTGGTTTATTTGTTTTCAACATTAGGCGTTTTGTATAGTTTTGTATCTGGCTGTATACAACACTATGCTTTAGCTTGTCATGAAAAGGAATCATTTAGACAAAACGAAATCAACAAACAATGAAAAAACTGGCAATGAAATCGGCTACCAATAGAAAATCTATGATTTCATTTTTAAATTGAGACTATCAATTTGATACCATACACGATGCATAAGATAATGCAGAAAAGTAGATCAAAAGGTGAATATTTCCCTTTAGGTCACCAATCGATAACAGACAGAATCCATGAGCTTTCCATTTCTTTCAACTTTTCTCAACTGCTTGGATTGTTATCTCAAGACTTCCTTTAAAGATGAAAAATATTTTGAATTGTATAAAAAAATAATATTTAATTCCATTTTCATGAAAAGTTAGCATGCAAACCAGTGGCTTTTACGATACATTGTAATTAGCCTGGTATTTTTGCATTTTAGAAGCATAATGATGACATTAGCTGTTTTCACGAAGGATTATTGTGCTGAAAAGTTTCTGAAAGATTCTGAAAGTTTTGAAAAACTACACAACTTTTACATGCGATTTTTGACTAGAAATGTCCCTCGTAATTTTGTAATATGTTGGTAAGCATAAAATATGCTGACAAAATTGCGGTTTGGTGGTAATAAGCGAGATAGGTATTGATAGAATCTTCCTGAAACTTTTCAGGAAGATTCTAGCAATACTTATCTTGCTTATTACCAGCAAACCGCAATTTTGTCAACATATTGTATTCTTACCAACATATTACAAAATTATGAGGGACATTTCTAGGCAAAAATCGCATGTAAAAGTTGTGTAGTTTTTCAAAACTTTCAAAATCTTTCAGAAACTTTTCAGCGCAATAATCCTTCGTGAAAACGGCTATTATCTAATGAAATATATATATTTCTGATTAGCAGCACATGCGATGAACAATGAAGAGTGACATCCTTTTTCTCCGAAAATCATATTTTTGTTTTATTGGAACAATTAGGTATTGAAGGCACCTTGCATATTTGCATATTATTGCATATTCTTTACAAATATTGTCTAACATACATACGCAGCTAAAAACTAATTAATGCATAGAATAACTATTAAAAAATGTAATGCTTAAAAAGAATTAATGTTACGTAAGAAGTGCCAAGATGCGGGATCCAGGATCCCTAGAATCCAATATTTGGGATCTTGTTGGATCCTGGATCTTTTATTTTCATTTTTCGACAGATCTTGCGGATTCTGGATATTTTGTTTTCATTTAGTCTAGAGATCCTGTGGATCCTGAATCTTTTTCAGATAATGTGTTGCTGGATCCTGTGGATCCTGGATATTTTGTGGAAAGTTGTGGAATTTTCAGGATTCCTGGATCTTTTCCTTGAAAGTTCCCATGGGATCTTGCAGATCTTTGATGTGGAGTGGACCATCCAACCCACGAAGAATACCTTTAAATTATTGCAATTAGAGTGCTATTTTTGTTCCATTGCATCTGACATTGTTTTCTTATCACTGTCCTTCCAAGAAGTGATACGAAAGAAGTGGTATGAAGAAGTGGTACGAAGAAGTGGTACGAAGAAGTATCAGATGAAAGACATGTCATAAAGGAAGAAACTTACACTTTGTGACGGTGTAGATTGTTTGGAATTTATACTTTGTTGAAAATGTATTCAGTATGGTATAGTATATTATTCAGTATTCAAAACTGGAAAGGTTCAATCATCAAGCAAGTATCATATCATAGGCTGCTTTGCTCTCACAGACAATTTTATAAAAGTACCTGTTTAAAAAAAGACATTAGATGCGCAGCAAATGGAGTCCACAAGTACCCTAATAAGATCCTGCAGGATCATTTTGCTGTGGGATCCTGTGGATCCTGGATCATGGAAAATCATTTTGTCGTGGGATCTTGTGGATCTTGGATCCCATTTTTGGGGCATGGCACATGAAGGCAGTTGGAAAATGCACGTAAAATTCAGCTCAATATTTTATATACGCCGTCATCATGAACGAGCGTGTGCGGCACTCGCAAGTGCTATCGGATGAGTGTAATATCGGAAATGTTTGAAAGCTTAATATCGCATTTATTAGTTAAAGCGCCTCGCTTTCACTGTAGTTTCGCCGCATTATGTCTTGTTGATTGCTGTGCTCGATTTTTCACTTTTTAAAATTGGCATGTTTTTTGCTAATCAGACAAATGCTATTCAGTATATTATAAGCTTAAAAATGGCCAAAATGTTGTTGATGTTAACATTTATGATCTAGGCATTGTCCGCAATGTCATGTCTTCTAGCACAGAGTGGTGAAGCATTATACCAAGCTGGCTTTGTAATGTCTACTGTAGAGCTAAGGTAAAGTCTTATCAGCCAAATGCAAATATTCTGACATCGTTTTGATAGCACGAGCCCCATGTGTGCGATGTAAACCAATCAGATGCCGTGTATCGCGTATAGGTGTTATTGAATGCACAGTGGCTTGTCTCGGTATAATTGGCTCCTTCGCCGTGCTTATGTTGTCGAAGAAACTTGTCTGCATTAATTTAAAGCCAATCTATTTCGTCTGTAGCTTGTACTGACGTCTGTTTGCCGTGATTAGCAGATTGTGTTTTGCTGCGTTTGACATATGAGTTCTTAATTGTCCCCGTTTTTCGGTCCGGGATTATCTTGGGTGTTTAACCAGAGCCGCACGGGCTTGTCGAGGTATATCTTTCATCTTGTACACAAGGTCAAGTGTTGGATGCTTTCTTAGTGAGCGTAACACGTAAATTCGTTTTCCATAGGAGAGGAAAAACATGAAATGTTAACAAGAAACATTTGTATGTTTGTTGTGGATCAGTTTATATTTTTCCCTGTTTTGAAACGTAATTTACAGTGATTCATTTTGGAATATGTACAAATGAAGTATTTCACGAGGTGGATAAATCACATTATAATAATTAATTGCAAACGTATGCCTATGTTAATCGATGTGAAAATCCTAATCGCTATCAAAAATGTCAAGCTATTTTGTATGTTGGTGTCCGCTCGCTTCTGAATGATACTCTGCGGTGTGATTCTGATTAACGACGTTCAAACAAGACCGTGCTGTGTTCATCGACCACGATATATATTTTGCCTGACAACTGCTAGGTATGACCAGGGCTGGAAAAACATCCCGACTTCATGGGTAAAGTCGGAGACCAAATGGACCTTTTGTTTCCTGGCATGGAGACAAGGTGTTGTTAAAAAATATTCACTAGCATTCTCAGAGGCAAAATCAAACGCTTTGGAATCGGCTCCATTGCCACTGTCACCGTACCAGGGCAGGGCCTATTTTAAGGGAAAACCACTGGGGGGGGGGGGGGCAAGATAAGATCTAAACCTAGCACACAAAGGCAAAAAGACGTAAGCATGACTCTGATGGAAAATGTCAGCTAACCGTTTTGTTGTTGCTTAACAACTTATGCATATACCATAGGTGTAAACATTTTATTTTGTATTGCTACAACGAACTTCTGTCTGTACTTGCACCTTTTTCATAACTAAGTCCAATTACAATATCCAAGGTCATGTTGGTTATACCGCAATACTGTTTCAAATGTCATGTTTTGACTGAATAGGAACTACGGCTTCAATAATCAACGGTGGATCCAGTGAGCCAATCGAGCCAGAACCCCAAAACGACTGGAAGGGGACTAAAATTGACCTTTCCTAATCAAAAACAACTATTTTCACAAAACCCACGGTTATGCTTTAAAATTAACACGAAATAAAATGTTACGTATTGCTCAACATACCACATGGTTGTGATAATTTGATTCAACTTGTGGGGCAGGCTGGGCACGTTGGGCATGCAGAGCATGAAGAGACTGAAGAAACTCGAGGTTGATTACTCGAATTCCTTAGGTGTACACATCCATACAGGCATCGCCAGCACGATTTTTTAGGTTGGGGGGGGGCAAATCTGTGTGGCAGACGTTAACACGCGGAACAATATGGGGCGGATATCATCCCCCCTTGGGTTTTTTGGAAATAGCGGAAAACAACAGCATTTCGCGACACCATTCTTGGCACAACTGTTTGCCTATCAATTGTCCAAATCCTGTTAATGTTTTTACCTCGGGTCTCCTCAGGTCAGGTCACATGGTCAAGTCTAGTGATCCCACCTCCAAAAAAAGTAAGGTCGTGCCGCAGCCAGATTGTTTAACCGATCAGTTGTAAACTCAGAGGATTTAATCAGTTCATAAATACCTACAATTCTGCTATTTTGGATGATTTTTATATCGGTGACCTAAGGTGAAGTCGATATTGTGACCTCCCAATTATATGACATTGGGGAAACATGAAAATACATATAAATCCACAGGAAATGGCTAAATTTGCCCAATTTTCACCAGACTCACGAATCTTTTGCAAAATAACATGTGAAATACCATGAAAAATACCATGGGGAACCACCTGGTTGCCCCCCCCCCCCCCCCCCCCCCCACTCCAAATTTTGTGGTGACTTTCCTGGTCCAACAACCCCCGATCTCCCCTACTCTGCCGTTAATGAGCAATTGTTCAAAGGATATTGAAATTCGTAATATTTCGGAAATATTTTAAAGATACTTATTTTGGCTGGGAAATGCTTAAACTTGGGAATATCATGGAATTGATAATTTGATTTTTTTAATAAATTTATCACCGGGTAAGTATATTTTAATTTTATTTAATACCTATCAAGAGAAAAATGACATGGAATTACTGAAATCAGGGTGGGCAAAACTTATTGACTGGGGGGGGGGGACAAAATGGCTCACTGGGGGGCATTCCCCTCCCCCCAGTTAACATGTTAAAATAGGCATTGCCATAGGGACACAAATTATTACCAGTATATGATACTGCGCGATATTATGTATAATGGCATGGCTCGGACTGCAGGATCAGTGTGGAAAAGCAGCACATATTCGGGGCAATCCTATAAAGAAAGAAACCAATGCGTTGTTTTTTTTCTTTTAAAGGCTCCCCATATCAAGTGATAAGTTTTGGCTTTTAAGTAGCCTTGATGATGCCAAAACGCAATCAGCTGCCGGAGACTTCCCGACCGTCCGGAGACCACTGTATATTTCCTATGTAAATTTAGTGGTGTTTCCGGCCAGGTCCGGAGGTTTTTCCAGCGCCCAGTTTTGCCGCCTAGAGCTTGGCGCGGCACTTGGCACAAACATTGGGAAGTCGAATAAGCTTGGACAGAACCGCCTATTTAGATGTTTTGCACATAATCAAGGCAGCAGGCGGAGTGACGATGGGTCGCTAGCACGCGTGACTGGTAAGTTGTGGTGATGGACGCATTTTCTTTATGTTCAAAAGATGATGATCTGTTATATGTATGCTCGTATGTTTTCATTTGATGGTGACAGGCAAAAGACAAAGGTATCTATGTGGTTACTGAAAATATGGATTATATAATATTTCAAAAGCGAATGACTAGCAACAAGCAAGTTAGAGAACAGCATAAGAAATCATAGATGCTCGTTCCTGAGAAAACGTGGCCTAGGAACTGTAAATAGTTTATATAAAATCGTGTTTGCCGGAGACCAAGGCCCGGAGACCAATTTGTGATAACAGCATTTGGTCGGAGACACGCTGGTTCTTTTGTCCACCCCTGGGTATAACGGAACATCAAATTATACACTGTCCTCTTGATCAGATAATAACAAATATCTTTTGCTGTGCCTTATCCTGTGCCATATCGGCGAGGAGTGCTGCGTATCAAGCCCCGAGCAAGTCATGCCGGTGTGGAAATTCAGGCAAGTTGCTCGCAACTCGTTCTTCCTGTTTTAAGATGTCTGATGTCACTGCGAGTCATCTCAGTTGTGTGTCACGGAAGACAATCGAGCCTTCTTTCTGCGTGTTCGGCCATCGGGTGGTGAGGTCAGGACCTGTGCAACAAGCTATGCTTAGCGCGGGGACTGACCTCGGAAATCCATCCATTCAAAACATTCGGACTAAATTTATAAAAATAAAATTAAAAATATTGGCCACTGGTCAGTGGTTACCGGCATTGGCGGATCCAGAACGGTGGTTTGGGGAGGGGCACGGATGGTAGGGGGGGGGGAAAATTCCAAAAAGTTGCACACAATTCTGAAAACTCACCGGATTTCGCTTGCTTAGGCATTGATAGCTGATTTAAAATAAACTTTCCTTAGTAAAAGTTGCTTAGATTTTCTTCTACATCAGGAAATGTGTCAATTTTGCGCCGATTTCAGGCGGTTGGGGGGCATGGCCGCCCCCCCCCCCCCCCTGTATCCGCTAGTGGTTACTGGTCAGCAGTTCCTGGTCTGCCGTGGTCAGCAGTCCCTGGTCTGCCGTGGCCAGCAGTCAGCGTTTGGCTGTCCGTGTTCGGTCAGCCCGGCTACAGCCGGTCTCCAGTAGCCGACCCTCGCTGCAGCGACCGTCGGGGACATCATAGGCCGGCAGAACATCAGAGGCCCGCCGCCGTCGGCCGCTGTCGCTCCGGCCCGGTACCGGTGTCGTCTCCGCTCCCGGCCGGCAGCGGCCACCGGCAGCCCACCCACCCGGCACCGGCCTCCGCCGGCCCGCCGCGCGCCGATCCCAACAAATCGTACACCGAGTTCTCGCATCATTAATCATAGGCGACCGGCCGCCAGCAGCCGGCTCAGCTGACTGTGGTGACGTCACTGGGGTAGACAGCCGGAGGACGCTGCTGCAGGACCCTGCAGAGACGCGACTCGCGGCTCGCGGCTGAGGGGCAGGTGGCAGGATGCGGCACCTGCCCCTCAGCCTCAGCCTGCGGCAGCTTCCGGCAGCTTGGGCAGCTCGAAGCGGCTCGAGAGAGCTCGTGGCAGCTCGTGGTGAGGCGGAGCGACTCGCGGTGTGTGGACTCGGCTCGGCCGAGCCGACCCGAGTCGAGCCGGTCGCGACAACGTCATTAATCACGAGTCGGAGGCGGAATTCATTAATCTCTGGGCCGTCCCATTGTCGCACACATCGTACAAATATTTAAACCACTTAGCCCGACAAATGGGAGATATGACACCTCTGGGGAATAATAAATAGTGCTGGCGGTGCGCGCGACATGAGAGGAGCCGCGCCGGGCGGCGCGGGGAGGCGGGAGGCAGAGGCAGAGTGGTGTTTGTACAGAGAAGTCAGGTGGGTCGCTCGCGCGCTCAGTTCATCCATTAGCAGCTCGGTGGTCCGTCGCTTCAAACCGCCCCGGCTCACGCGCAGTCGGAGATAAACGGTTCCCTGTGTGAAATATGGATGGGCAGTGATGGGGCAGGTACTGATCGAGGCCAGGCTAGGCGGGATGTTGCATTTTGTATGGAAATAGAGGGAGGGAGATGACAAAAATAACTGCCGCATTCCGGAGTTGTGTTAAGATTTATCTTCGAGGGGAGGAGGGGAGGAGAGATCATTAATTGCGATTGTTTGTCATGGCTATGAGTTCGAGGAACACTTATTAGGATAACAAGGGCAAATATTGCCCGAATCGAGCAAAATAACGTGTTTTATAGGATTGTCTAAAAGGGGATCAAATAAAGCATTTGTTTTGCCAAAATTGCCGGAAAGTTCACTACGCAGATATAACGCCCTTCTGCATTGTTTACTCGTTAATTGCCTTTCTAACGTTAGCAGCCAACTGACTTTTCATTTTTATCTGATCAGAAAAGCAGAAAAGCAGCATATTGTGAGCTTGGTAGGCATAATACTTTTATTTTGATATTTTGTGTGTGTATATTATCTTTAATTGGAAATATTTTTAGCAGACTAATTGGAAATATTTTTTGGAAAACTAATTGGAAATATTTTTGGCAGACCTATAAAATGGTATGTATAATGCAAATTATTGTATCCTGGCAGCACAGCTGCTGAATGCATGATGCTGTCTTCAACAGATGTTGAACAGACAACAACAGACAGACAACAGGTTTAAAGCTTCCTCCAGCCTACTTCTAGCTGTCGCTGCTTCGGCCCTGTAGGCTTTGACTACCCTGGTGAGTGATGCCCTACATCAATTCCTAATTATCCCCTGGCATGCCCTCTTGTTTCATTGTCTGTCCTTCCCAATATCAGGGACTGTCCGGCTTGTTTCCCTCCTCTCCTTTTCATCATCAAACCCACTTCTGTGCCATATCACCTCCTCTTCCCTATCAACTCCTCTTCCCTATCAACTCCTCTCCTGTTCCCTGTTTATCTCCTCTCCTAGCCTCTATCAGTGGCACTCACTGTCCTGTTTATCTCCTCTCCTAGCCTCTATCGGTGGCCCTGTCCTGTTTATCTCCTCTCCTAGCCTCTATCGGCGACCCTGTCCTGTTTATCTCCTCTCCCAGCCTCTATCGGTGGCCCTGTCCTGTTTATCTCCTCTCCTAGCCTCTATCGGCGGCCCTGTCCTGTTTATCCCCTCTCCTAGCCTCTATCGGTGGCCCTGTCCTGTTTATCTCCTCTCCTAGCCTCTATCGGTGGCCCTGTCCTGTTTATCTCCTCTTTTCGATCGGCGACCCTGTCCTGTTTATCTCCTCTCCTCTATCGGTGGCCCTGTCCTGTGTATCTTCTCTCCTAGCCTCTATCGGTGGCCCTGTCCTGTTTATCTCCTCTCCTAGCGTCTATCGGTGGCCCTGTCATGTTTATCTCCTCTCCTAGCCTCTATCGGTGGCCCTGTCCTGTTTATCTCCTCTCCTAGCCTCTATCGGTGGCCCTGTCCTGTTTATCTCCTCTCCTAGCCTCTATCGGCGGTCCTGTCCTGTTTATCTCCTCTCCTAGCCTCTATCGGTTGCCCTGTCCTGTTTATCTCCTCTCCTAGCCTCTATCGGTGGCCCTGGCCTGTTTATCTCCTCTCCTAGCCTCTATCGGTGGCCCTGTCCTGTTTATCTCCTCTCCTAGTCCTGTCCAGCCGCTCCCGTACAGTTATCCCACAGCTCCCGCGCCGCTCCTGCCGCCCCGCGCCGCTGCTCGCCGCACAGCCGGTCAATATTTGTGTCGGCCCGACCAAATGGTGGGTAAAACACGTGTCAACAGCGCTGCGGCTGCGGCTCCGTTGAAGCCGCCCCCGCCGGCTGTGTGCCGGCATGACTCGCCGCCCCCGCCGCCGCCCCCGCCGCCGCCGCCGCCGCCGGCCGCCACAGCAGCCTCTGTGTCGTGACGTCATAGCCGGCCGCCACAGCAGCCTCTGTGGGGGTCAGCACCACAGGTTCGCCGTCCTGAGTTTGTTTGGATTTGTGCGACCGCTGCCGGTCGGCCGGGTGCCGGGCGGGCGGTGGCATTCGGGTCACCAGTGAGTAGGGTAGGCGGAACGCGGCGGCTCGGCAGTGGCACGAACAGCGCTGGTGTGCTGAAGGAGAATGTAGTTCAGTTGAACGTCAAACATTGTGTTGTGGTCTGCTGGCATTCAGTTATCTCGTGAGGCTCCGGTCAACAGCTGCAGACGAACTCGTGGGGTTCGTATCAGCTGAGCCGAGTGTGGAAAGTTAGTTGGTTTACATTGCGGTTGTTTTGTTCTTACCCGTCTCTTGAGCCTGCGTTGTTTTACGATAGGGCACTGGCCCATCGGCCCCGGCCCCGGCTCCGGTCTCGGACCTCCTTCGGCTCCGTCCTCGGCCCGATCGGTCCGTGTTGGAGTCGCAGGAGTGCGCCTGTCAGACTCGGATACAGATCGAGTGGTGGGCGCAGAGCAGCCAGAGAGCTCCCCGGAGCAGCGCCTGACGGGGGCTAATGGTACTCGCCTCCAGTCAGCCAGAGCTGAGAGGTCATCGGCGCGGAGTGGGACGGAGTGGGTCCTAAAAGGCTGGATGTCGCGACGGTGTAGCTTCTGGAAGTCGAAAAGGCGACTGCATGAGTCCCAAAAGGCGATATGGAGACAGTTTGAATCGAGAACACATGGCGACTGCGTGGTTTCTTGAGGGCATTGTGATTTACTTACTCCCGGGGGAATTATGTGAACACTTGTTCATTCCTCAGGAGTGGCATGGCCAGTACGGTTCACGATATGACTGCCAAGGAGTAAAACGGCGCCTCTATAAATCTCGATAAACGGAATTAATGATGTCTTGTCCGAACCGGAGGGTTCAGACTTGATATGTACTGGAGAGAGTTAGCTAATCTGGGTCGTAGGTCATTGAAGACAAACGCTTTCGCTATATCTAAGATTACGGTTTTGAAACTTTTTTTAGCGCAAGATCTGCTATGTTTGTTTTGGAGATCGATGGGCAATTTTGCTGGTCTTGTAGAGAGAGGTTCAAATGTAAAAAACGGTTGCAGTTTTTATGGTGGAGAGAGTCAGTTCGACATCCATAGATTGCTGGATCTTTACTGCTCTCGTTGATTTGTCTTTGATGCGACACCGAAAAAGCAACCTTGGCCATCCGATGTTGTTATCCGAAGTTATAAAAAATCACAAAAGTTTATTTGTTATCAAAAGACGATCAAAATACTACATTTAAGAGTCATTAATGGCGATACCACGGTGAGTGCTCAATACACTGTGCTTTAAAGGGAAATAATGACCTTTTGATTTACGTATCTGCATTATTGTATTACACATGTATGGTATTAAATTGATCGCATCTCAATTTCCAAGTGAAATAACAACTTTTATATTTCAAAAATTACATTTTGGGACATTTCAAATATGTACTTATTTATTTATTTATTTATTTCACGTCATCAGGTATTTCCACACAATAGGGCTATTTTAATACCTTCGTCATACATTGGTGTAGCACAACATTTGCGTCGCAAACAATTGTCAAGAAGCTGCGTCAATAGATCAAGACGCTTCAGTCAATATCTCTCTTACATGCCTTTTTCAAAGTACACACACTAAGACGATGTAGATGATTGTCAATGGCATAGCGATTGTACAGTTTGGATCCACGGTATATGAAGGTGCGCTTTCCATGGTTGTTGCGGGGACGAACAAGCGATAGGTGAGATGATTGTCGCGTTTGTCGCAAGCCTGATTGATGGTTAAATGACAGGCTTTGGCGCAGTCCGACCGGCAGGTTTAATGTTAAAATCTTGTAAAATCGTTAAACTTACATATGGTGACGAACAGTATCCATCACTATCTCTGGTTTGAATGTTGATTTGTAAGCAAGTCATAGGGCCAGAAATTAATTAAGTGCGCCAAGAAGCGTGACAACGTCCCTGATTGGTCAATGAAACAAATCGTCGACACTAAATAGGTCGCCGTTGGGTGCATTAGTGAACTTTCGATTTCATTGCCATTTTTCACTGTTTCATGATTTTTTGTTTAATGTTTCTTTTTAATGATAAGCTTAAGCCTGATCTTATATACAGCCAGAGACAAAACAAAACTCCTAATGTTGAAAATATATGAACCAATTTTCGCAAATTGAGGGTTGCAACCACTAACTAGGCCGTCGTTGGGTGCATAAGTGAACTGCTAACTTGGTTGCCTTTTTATTCAATGTTTGTTGATTGTTAGGGGCAGTAGGGCACATAATCACGATAAACAGAGTGGAAGGCATAATTTCCATACCATTTCGTCAAAAAGCAATACCGGATTTTGGTGAACACCGAAATTCGTTACCAAGTACTTGAGAGTACCGACCAATATAAGCGTGGATCGCTTATCAACTTTAACTTGCAATATATTTCGGTAGGAATGCTAATATGCAAAATGTAATACATTTACAATATATTTTGGTCTCGTCTGTCGATTTCAAAGTGGGAAAAATTTTGTGGAAAAAGGTCATTATTTCCCTTAACAAAGTGGCTCGTTTTTACATCACGCTTTGCTTAATATATGGCAATTGAAGTGATCGCAAGCTAGTGTTTCTTAAAATGTGTCTTACTGTCCCATCTGTTTCGAAATTAGCCAGGACAATCACTCTGTTATTGTTTTCTACCTGGGAATTCAGCACAGTGATTCGGTACGCGTTCACTCACTTCCTTAACCAAGCAGGTGAAGGAAGGTACGCTTAATTAAACAATAACCGTTTCCAGACCATATTTCGGTTCGGCACCCACATTTTGTCTGTTCAAGCAATGCTACACTTAAGCGACCATCAAGCTCAGAGAGGATCAGATACTGCTGTGACTCCTCCAGAAACAATCGATGGGTGTAGGAACTTCGGTGGGAGCTGAACGGGACCAGGTCTCAGTCGCCCAAAATCGACTCCACCTGCCCGACGATTATCCGCGGCCATCACAAACTCTGCAGAAATAAAGGCCGGTCAAAATAGAATCGTGGCCCGCACACCCCGTCATTATCTGGCGTAGAAATTCCCGGCCGATGGCGGGTCGGCGCCGATCCATCAGAGTCGGGCGGCTCTGCTCCCATCATTACAGACAGGACGCGAGGCGCTGGCGCCGCCGCTGGCCGCCGCTGGCCGCCCACGCGGGGGGCGGTCAGGTGAGGGCGGGGCCTCGGTCGGCCGGCCGCCAGACGCGCAGGAGTGTCAGAGGTCAGAGGTCAGGGAGGGAGGTGGGGAGGTGGAGTCTGGCGAGAGGTGGAGAATGGTAGGGGCTGGCTGTGGGAGATGAGAGACAAGGGGCCTGTCAGAGACCGGGGCAAGGAAGAAAGGAGGGTGTGTTTCGGGTCACCTCTGCCAGTTGGATGAGCAATTTGGCTGTGGTGAGGGGCTGATCAAGGTGACTTCACACAGATCCCTAAACGAGTATAAATCGCCTTGATGTCGCACTTCTTCTGTTCTTTATCAATCCTTAGCAAAGGCTTGGTCGCACTGGTCAATGTCTTTTTACATCTATTTTTTTTTTTTTTTTATTCACTGTATTTTATTTGAATTTTGCACATGTGGAAGAAGGCCATTATTTATGGAGAGTAGGCTTGAGGTGGTGGTTATGGTGACTAAGCTTGAGGCAGTAACGTTTACCATAACCCTGAGTCAGCTACCTTTCCATAACGTCAGCCTTCTCCAACCCTCCACCTCGAATCACCACCAAACACCTACCGACCTCCCGCACCGCCTCTGAATCTCTCAACCCCCCCTCCCCACTACAAAAACCTGCCGCGGCCAGCCTGCAACAGGTTCACGGCGCGCCGGCCTGCCGCTGGACGTCACAACACTGACCGCAGCCGCCCGATGGAGACGTCTCGACCAGCCGCCGCCGACGCCGGAGACGCGTGACGCGACTGCCGAGCGACCGCGAACGTGGCCGCTGCGTCGCGGACGCCGCTGGCCCGCTGACGCCGGTGACGGGAGGAATGGCGGTGGAGGTATTGTTGGCGGCGGGCGGACGGCGGACGGCGGATGGAAGGCGGCGGACGGCGGATGGCAGGCAGCGGGTGGCGGGGTGGTGACCGCGAAATGCCCTGAGGCGAGGTCGACCCGTGGACAGGGCATGTAGGATACGTGAGGTCACCAGACGACACGCCAGTCGCGCCAGACATGTGACGTTACTGCCGAACATGTGACGTCATCTGTTGGATATGTGACGTCATGTGTTTGATATGTGACGTCATGGATCCGATATGTGGCGTAACACTGGGTACTTGAGGTCACATGAGACATGTGGCATCTTGGTGGACACGTGATCTCTCGCTTTGTTCAGTTCACGTCATGACAAATATGTATGCGACTCGACTCGGCATGATGATAAAATCCAGCCTGAGATCCGTATCAGGGTTCGATGACGTGGCATTTCCAGCGGTCGGCGTGCTGTGTAACGCTTGGAGATTGAAGTGTCTAGGTACATCCACCTCACTGCGGTGGCAAACGGCCGGCAGACAGAGCAAAAGAGCCGCTTCCTATCACGCTGGTGTGTAGTAACTGGATAGCTGGGCCGGTGCAAACACCAAGAACTGCAGCAGGACTCTGGAAGATATCGATTAGTATGATTACGTGTAACGCTTTTGGTTGTATTCGTAAGTTCACCAGGCCTGATTGTCACGATCTAGCCATAATGCGCTTCAAAGTCATCATTTTACAGTTCCAATGTCTTGTTTTGTGTCCAGTAACAATGTGTCCAAAGGATTTATGACTCATCAGTGGCGGATCTACGGCTGGGCAAAATGGGCAATTGCCCCCCCCCCCAAAAAAAAAAAATCGGTAGGCAAACGTATGTTTTTGACCCCCCAACCGATCCGACCGGTTGTGATTTTTGTCCTGGTACAGTACGATTTTTTGGGGGGAAATGTTACATGTCATCTTAGGTCAAGTCACGTGATTTTATCATGTGGCCATTTAAAATTCGGAATTTGTTTCTTGCCAGAATCGACTTCGATATATTGGCCTTCGATGGTAAGAAATTGGAGATAGGTTTTTCCTCTAAATATTTTTTGTGTGCAAAATCATGGTCTTTGGTAATAACTTTGCACACAATTATTGTGCTAGAGAGCTTAACTCAACGGCATTATATTTGTCTCGTCGAGCTGCATTCAATGATGCATAGCATGTCACTCACAGCATGTCACTCGCAGGTCACTCCATGACCTCAAGGTCACGTCCCCTGAGGTTTATTTCCAAAATGACCTGGCTTGATAATACAATAGATAATTTGTTGACATTTTTCGTTTTATTTGGCGCAGTTGAACGTTTTTTTTTTTTCTCTGGAAGACACTTAGCTATTTTTATAACATTCTCGGTCTGGAAATAGAGATGAGAAAGTTTGATATCTTGAGGACCTACAGACGCCTCTATCGGCGAAACATTTAACTATGTCATGTGATCTTGATCACTGAGCGGAATAGGTTGGCAAGTGATTCAAAGGGCCTGCACCAGTGGCGTCGCCGAACATTTTTGAGTGGGGGGGGGTCGGCTGAAATGACGAAAAAAATGTACTTCCATTTTTTGCGTGTATTAAAAAAAATGTAAAAAAGTAAATGTACCTCCAGCCTTTGCAGCATTTTTGTTTCCATGCGGACGTTCATGTTATAGTTGGTACTTGTTATTTAGTGCCGTCAAGCGGCGCATTTTTTTTAATGGGTTTTCCTGATAAATCCCAGAAATATAGGCGGTGGGCCATGTATAGGATAAGAAGCTAAAAATGCTATAAATTAAATTCAGCGTTACGAGGAACCGAATACGATGACCATGGCTTCGTTATGATTATGGCCACCGATGTGACGCCGCGAAGCGGCGTGAAAATGTTAATTTTAGGTCGTGGAAAACGAAATTTTAATATTGGAACCAGACCGTGAGTGGAGCCAGGTGACTCCTTTTCCTAGTTGCACATATCAGTATGATGCAAAAATATTTAAATGAAGGTAGTTTTTCATATACATTAGCCTCGGATAGTAAATCACGATGACCGGTGGCCAGGGGCGTAGGGAGAATTTATCCCAGGGGGGGGGGCAAATGGGATCAGAGGGGCCCTCGTAGCCAGGGGGCCCACATAATTCAAACAGTACCTACCGTATGTTGTATGTTGTAAAACAACGACAAATAACTTTCGATAACGGAAAAATATATATTTATTTTTGGGAGTCAAAAACTAAAATTCCGAAGCTCCGCGATAGCCATATTCAATATAATGTAATTTCCTTTCTTTGGACCTTTTTATTTGCAATTTGCTTCAAAACTCGATTTTCTACGATTTGTCAAACATTTATTGTTTTTACACCAAAAATGGTTTGACATGACGTGATTAAAATGTCATTATCTCCCAAAGCGCTCCACCATTTTTATTGAAATGTTGTGACAAGACGTATAATTGATACAGCATAAGGTACTGAAAGGTTGACGTCGATATCTATCATTGTTTTCAAGTGATTGAGAAAATCAGGGAAGGATGGGGGGCAGATTCTGCTACCTCCAGCGGGGCGCGGGTTAACCAAAATAATATTCTGAATCTTCTTCAATTCGGATTAAGGAAACAACACAGTATATGCCGAGTATATGCCGTATAATAATAGTACATGCCGATTGTGCACATATACGATGAAGTTACAAAATCTCTACAAAATGACGAAATAACATGCTACTTATATCTTGATTTACAGAAAGCTTTGGATACAGTTTGCTTAGAAATTGTCTTGAAAAAATACACCACATTGTAATACCGAGGGACAACACGATAGAGTTATATCTTAACACGCCCTGGAGGAGGGGGCGGATTCCGCCCCCCCCCCCCCCCAAGATCTGGAAAACCGCGCAACGTAACGACAAGCGGTAAAAGGCGTTAGATAGCTCGAGACAAGCTCTATCGAAAATATATCTGTCTTTTGTTAGATCAGGTCAATATTGAGGTCAACAGAGGTCATCAAAGGTCAGATTTTCCAGTTTTAGGACTTCGCTCCAGAAACCCCCAAATATCTCGGGAACTATGATACTATGAACTATGAACAAACGAAAAAAGCAAACGAAAGCTCTTGAAATATGCAATCCCATTTGCGTCCTCAAATTTGAGCTCAGGTTAATATTTTAGGCTCCAGAAGTCATCATATGTCAACAAAACTGTTTTTGGGAAAATAGTTTTTCGCAAATAACCTTTTACCTAATGAAGATAGGGCACTAATGTTTTACGCCATCGTGTTAGTCTCGTCAAGGCACTTCTAATTCAAAATCGTAGAAGGATGAGAAACATGTTAACATGTTTTTCATAATTCGAAGATTTCACTGGGGGTCGCTCAGGAAAGTATGGGCCAACGTGTTTGTCCGGATGTGTGTCCAGACGAGGTCTTTGGCCACCTCTGCAGGTTGACGCTGCGGTTATTGGTTCGGAAGATAACTGGGGGGGGGGCGAAAAACTCCTCCCCGCAGCGAAAGCGTTCCGCTGAGACACCAGTCAATGCCGGGTTAATACTCGTACATTGTCAAAACCTTGTACTCCGCTCAGACGTTACTAGCATACACTGAAAAACAATGACAACTTTGACTGGTCTTCCTTGGAGAGCCTCACCGGCGCTCGACCGGAAGACCACCTCTACCACCACAGGACCCTATTAAAGGACAGCAGAGGCCCTCTACAGATCGGCAGGGGCCTCTAAAGGCCGGCAGATGGCCATCTGCAGATCGGCAGGGCCCTCTTAAGGCCGACAGAGGGCCCTCTAAAGGCCAGCAGAGGGCCCTCTACAGATTGGCTGGGACACTGCAGATCGACAGGACCCCTAAAGGCTGGAAGAGGGTCCTCTACAGGTCGGCAGGGTCCTCTACAGGTCGGCAGGGCCCTCTAAATGCCAACAGAGGCCCTCTGCAGATTGTCAGGGCGATCTACAGATCGTCAGGGCCCCCTAAAGGCCGGCAGGGCCCTCTAAAGGCCGACAGGGCCCTCTAGAGGCCCAAGGGCCTTCTAAAGGCCGGACGGGCCATCTAAAGGTCGGCAGAGGGCCTTCTATAGATTGGCTGGGGCACTCTGCAGATCAACAGGGCCCTAAAGACTGGAAGCGAGTCCTTTACATGGTGGCAGGGTCATCTAAAGGCCAGCATATGGCTTTCTACAGATCGGCAGGGCCCTCTAAAGATCAGCAGAGGGTTCTCTACAGATTGGCCGGGACAATCTGCAGATCGACAGGGCCCATAAAGCCTGGAAGAGGGCCCTCTACATGTCGGCAGGGCCCTCTAAATGCCGGAAGAGGTTCTCTACAGATTTGCAGGTCGATCTACAAATCGGCAGGGCCCTCTAAATGCCGGCAGGGGCCCTCTCCAGATCGGCAGGGCATTTTAAAAGCTGATAGAGGGCCCTCTCCACACTGGCTGGAGCCCTTTTTTCGATTTCTTTTTTCGTCGATTTTTTTTTATCGAGTTATAGCGAATTTAGTGACGTCACTACACACGAGTTTAAAACCAAAATCAGCTAAACTTTGCCAGGCCGTACAAATGCCACATTTGAAGAAAAATGCAATGTAAAAACGCCAAAACATAGAAAATTGCAACAGCTATACACTGGCTATCTCGGATTTTGAACACTTTAGTTTTAGACCCCCAAAAACTAAAAAAAACTTTTTGGGGGGAAATTATCACAAAATCAAAATTTTCTAAAATATTCAAAAAACCGGAAGATATGTCAGAGAACCACACATAGACAACTACCATACCAAATGTCAAACTGATGTCTCCATTTTTGACTGACTTATGATATCTCAAGTATGGGCAACTCATGACGTCATATTTTTTAATTGCGTTTTTTTTATTTTAGTGACTAAGTACAGACAAATAAATGACACCACTGTATTTCTGAGACAAAACTGGTCTAGCAACATGCCTTTTTTGCTTAGATTTAATAATTTAACATTTAGACCTTCGGTGACCTGAACTTGACCTGAAATGGACATTCACTTCACGTAAATGAAGTAAGGTGGTAAAATGACTATCACTATCGAATTATACGTGGAAAATAACTCATAAAACATGTGTTGCATGACTTTCGTAGATATTTTGAGCATAGTGACCTTTTGTGACCTGGCCTTGACCTTGACCTTGGCCAACAATCTCACTTTAGCTCATGCAGGATATGTATCATACTTTTAGCAGCACTTTGGGTGAAACTGATCGTAATCGAAAACTTTAGATGGAAAGTATGGGCCATAAACTCAAATACGCCGATTTTGACCTTTGACCTGACCGTGACCGTGACCTGACCGTGACCTGACATTTGACCTCACTTTGACATTTTTAGCATGCTTTAGATTTGTCTCATTGAGAGCTTTCGATCACGGCCTTGTGCGTCTCGCTGCAATCATTGGTTCGGAAGATAACCAGGGGGGGGCGTTTAACGCCCCCCCCCCCCCCCTCAATCAATGGCGTTCTGCTGAGACCCCAGTCAATGCCGGGTTAACTTGTGGTTAATGGCGATTCTGATGATACATAGTTGTATACTAGAGCTAACCCGTCTGCTCCGCCGGACGATTGTATACACTATGCAGGTCAAGTGGTGGTTACTACCCGTGGCACACCCGCCGTACCTAATTACCTATTACCCGTCAAGGGATCACAGCCCCACCAACTCCGGTGCGCCGGTGACTTATCCCATCTCCCACATATGTCCTATGCATAGCTAGCTGGCATCTCCGGGATGGAGGTATCCGCACCAATTCCGCACGTGAATTAACTGGGACTTGTAAACTGAATAAACTGAGCGGTGCCGGATAGACAGACAGATAAACAGACAGATAGACAGACAGACAGACAGACAGACAGACGCTTATCAAGTAGTAATATAGATAATTTGAATTATTTATAGGATATATCCCAATATATATATCTCGAAGAAAATTAAAGCTTTGTGCGACAATAAAGAGATGCCTGAGGTTATAACTCTAAAACCGTTCGACGGACGGGACTGGAAATTTTACAGCGTGAATGTGCGGCACAGATAACCCCCGACACCTAGTTCAATCGAAATGTGAGAAGTAGGATGTTATGATTTGATCGATCTGACGTGGACTGCACCGGGTGACCTCTGGTCACGTGACCTTGAGGTCACAGAGCGCCTACAGGGCTGATGTATATCATTGAAAGCAGGTCGACGAGATAAGTATAATGCCGTTTAATTGAGCTCTCTAGCACAATTACGTGCAAAGTTATTACCAAAGACGTGCTGGTAACCATGATTTTTCCAAATACAAAAATATAAATATTATTACCACCAATCAGAGCAGTGGTGCGTTTTTATAGGTTTTATAGGTGCATGGTGCGTTTTTATAGGGGTGGTACCACAGCGCGTGGCACATGCAAACGTCGAAATGAACCAAAATATGATTGATACAAATGGCTTGATTTATATAAGCTGATACGATGTATACGATAAAGTATGCAGCGCTCAGGACGTACTCCCTTTTTGCGGATTCGAGGAAGGAGATCATGAACAATTGAATAGAACTTAATTTGTATGTAGTTTTCCCTGGGAAGTAACAGATACCGCTCGGTTACCGCCGATTGAGGCGTTGTACTGGTTTAGATGGGAGATATTGTCCGCTAAACATTATAGTTTTGCTTGACATTACAAAGTATCCCGAGGCCGTAACTCGAAAACCATTTGACGGACGAAGCTGAAAAGTTCATAGCGTGGATCAACAGCCCAGATAACCCCAGACACGTAGATTTATAGAAATATAAGATGTAGGGTGTTATTTAGATATTATTTTGGTCGATCTGTTCTGGAATGCCCCAATTGTCCCCCTCCCCAAACGAAAAATCGGTAGGCAAATGCATATTCCCCACCCCCAACCGTTCCGGGAGGTTGTGCTTTTTGTTCCGGGAAGGCAAGATTTACCCCCCCCCCCCCCCTCTCCCGCTCAACGACTCTTTCGTGCTGACGACCCGACGCCCCCCCCCCCCCCCCCTCCCCCTGTGCTGAACGATTTGTCGCGCTGACGACCCGACGCCCCCCCCCCCCCCCACCCTGCTCAACGACTCTGCGCTGACGACCCTACGCCGCCTCCCTCCCCCTCCCCCCCCCCCCCCCCCCCGCGGTCAACAACTTTTTGCTGACGAAACCGAGCGAATTTTTTTGCCCCCCCCCCCCCCCCTTCAAACTCGAAACCTAGATCCGCCACTGTGACTCATGATCACATATGGCGTGATTGCATGACTCACGGGCCCGTGTGACAGATTATCATCAACGCTCAGATCGTTAGCGGCCTCTAGAAGAGTAGCACTCTGTAGCACTCGGCCGGGTAGCTGACATCCACCAGCTACCCTGCGGAGCGCGACTCGGCAGCGAGGTGACCTCCAGCAGCAGCGGCGGCTATAGGAATGCCATTAGCGCGTGGCCTCGACCGCAGCGTCGTTACTCCCTGCGCGACCGACGGTCGCCCGACGATGCCCTGCGGCAATCAGGGGTTGGAGGTCAGGCGGCGCGTGTCGCACGCCAGCCTCCGGGGGGCGCCGGCAGATTGGCTGCATGACCTGCCCTCCTCCCCTGCCCCTCCCTGCCCTAGCCCCCCCCCCCCTGCCGAGGGCCAGGCGGCTTGTTCTTCGTACGGCAATAGGTTGCTGGTGGTCAGTGGTGAGGCCGGGCCTCGGAGTAGGCACGGTACCTAGGCATTATGCCAACATGGCCCGGCACATTTATCAATGTATCTGTTTATTTATGTATTTATGTAGTTATTTATTTATTGATTTAGATAACCGACGAGCAAGGGACGCCCACCAACAGCTGAAGTCTTGACATTGCGGAAATCCTAAGCTTACTAGTGTGATGGCTTCCACTAAAATGTGTTGTTCTTTGCACGGTATTTATTTAAATATCGACATTAGAATCAATTTTCAATATGTAACTTCTGTTTATCAGATAGAATACAATTCACGAATTCCCGGGCAGCAATACTTGATGCGAGACCAAATAGGTGGAAAACATGGGGGGGGCGAACCACACGACTGTCACATCCAATCCCCACTAAGAGCGATTGCTCGTGCAGCAAGACCAATTGCCGGCGAAAAACGCGCCGGCGCACACAATTGGCTACTGGTGTGGACAGGGTGCTTATCGGGCTGGGAATAGGCACCGATATAATGGTGCCAATTAAGTCAAACTGCTGCTGTGGCGGCGTAGGCGACATCGACTCCGCTCGGAACTTGGACGCGTACAACATGACTGGGCTCAGTCACACACACTCAGAGTTAGCTAGACAGAATTAGCAGCTGCCCTGCTGGGGCAATTTCAGTTCGATGTTATGTTACTTGCATGTCCTTATCGCTGCTTTGGAAGCGTGAACTTAGCGCAAGAACTGGCTGGATCATGAAACATGAATTAAGTAGGAATGACGTTTGAGCAGTTGGATTGCATAACCGCATAGTACTTCTTCGCTGTGGGCAACTTTCTTTAATGTTGGCGGTCGCATAGGTAATCCCATCCTTCCCTTTTCGCCGGGCTGTATTTGTAGCATTCGTTTGGTGTTTCGTTCAGTGGCATATCGTTCAGTAGCGGGACTTCTCGCCGATTCTGGTCATCTGCTAGTTTCACCATACTGCTTCACCATATACTTAGAAAGCGTCACCACAAAACATTATGTCCGGTAAAAACTCGGCGACATGACACCTTCCCCGGACCTCGTCTGGTCGGCATGTTTCACCGTGGCCTGCCCGCCCCCAGTCCTGTTCAACATGCTCATTTGGCAGCCCTCGTTGGCAGCCCGTCGCCGTCGCCGCCGACACCGCCGCCGTCGTCGTCACCGCCGCCATCACTGTCGCCGTCACCGTCACCGTCACCGTCGCCGTCACCGTCACCGTCGCCGCCGCCGTCCCGCCGACGTGGCTCGGTGCCAGCCAACGCTGTATTTACCCAATCAATAATCATTTATCGTCGCTGGACGGCGTGCGGCCCGCGCGTAATGACCGGTCGAGTCGCCGGCGGCGATTTTCGGTGACCGCGGCCGACGCAGTCACGACTTGCGACCCTCAGGAATGTCAGCCGGGGGGACGTGGGGGTGAGGGCGAGGGTGGAGAGCCTCGACGGCAGCCTGACGGCCCTGCTGTCACAGATGCTAACAGGCGATTGCCGCGAAGAAGATGGAGCGGACAGCGGTCGCGGTGGAAAGACGGCCGCGACAGGCGCGCTTCGCCGTTGGGGCGTTCGTTCTGGATTTCGCGGGCGACAGGGGAGGAGAGGTACGTGGGGTGGGATTGGTTGTTAGCGTCGTCCGAGGCTTTCGTTCATGGCAGAGATGAGTGGCATTGGCAGTGGTGTGCTCAGTCCATGGAAGGTTGCTGTACCGCGGCGGCATTTTTAACGACATGATGTGTGTGCTGAGATGTGCACACTCATGGCATGTTCTGCAAGCGAGGTTCATCGATGAGCTTCGATCGATCGATCGATGATCATGATGGCATCGATATCGATGACATCGATCGATTCACTGTCATGGCATCGATATGAACCCGCTCTGCTATCGTTCAGCCATCGAGTCTACTCTGATCTACTACAAACCTAAGTATCGAACGCCCATGGCGTTCCAAATCGCAGCGTAACATGTGACATTTCCGTTTCGGTTCCACGGCGCCTCTCGGCTGTCACTCGCCGCCTGCGACAAGCGTATCCGGCCGTGTTGCCATGGCAACGCGTCGCCGGCGCCGATCCATCAGTGAAGCGAGTTTTTGCTGTCGGTCTCAGTGTGGGCAGAAGTCACGACGGGCGCGCGCGGCGCAGCGTCGCTGTCGGTGCTCCCACACCACTTTCCGACGAACGCTGTGAGCATTGGTGGGAAGCACGGCAGTGGCGGACCCAGGGGGCCGTAGGGACTGAAGCCCCCTGCCTTAGAAAACGGCGCCGAAGTCGCCACGACGCCGTTATTGCAAAGGATTTGCCGGCGGCGAAGGCGCCGTGGCGTTCTCGGGAGGCCGCCAGGGCGCCCTTGTGTCTACCGACAGCGTCGTAGCACTCTTGAAAGGCAACTTGGCACCCTCAGAAGACATCTTGCCGCCCTCACAACGCATAATGCCGCTCTCAGAAGGTACATCGCCACCCTCGGAAGGCATAATGCCGCCCACAGAGCGCATTATGCCTCCCTCGGAAGGCATCATGCCGCCCTCGGAAAACATCGTGTCGCCCTCGGAAGACATTTTGCCGCCCTCGGAGTGCATTATGCCGCCCTCGGAAGATGTCTTGTCGCCCTCTGAAGGCATCTTACCGCCCTCAGAGCACATTATACCGCACTCAGAGTGCAATATGCCGCCCTCGGAAGGCATTTTGCCGCCCTCAGAGCGCATTATGCCGCCCTCGGAAGGCATCACGCCGTCCTCAGAGTCCACAGAGCATTATGCCGCCCTCGGAAAGCATCATGCCGCCCTCGGAAGACATTTTGCCTCCCTCGAAGAGCATTATGCCGCCCTTGGAAGGCATCCTGCTGCCCTCAGAGTGCACTATGCCGCTCTTGGAAGGCATCATGCCGCCCTCGGAGACATATTGCCGCCCTCGGAAAGCATTTTGCCGCCCTCATAGCGCATTATGCCGCCCTCAGAGCGCATTATGCCGCCCTCAGAGCGCATTATGCCGCCATCGGAAGGCATCATGTCGCCATCAGAGCGCATTATGCCGCCCTCGGAAAGCATCATGTCGCCCTCGGAAAACAGCTTGCCGCCCTCGGAAGACATTTTGCCGCCCTCGGAGTGCATTATGCCGCCTTCGGAGTTCGGAAGACGTCTTGCCATCCGCGGAAGGCATCTTGCTGCCCTCGGAAAGTATCATACCGCCCCCGAATGGCACCTTGCCGACCCGAAAGCGATGCGGTGTCCCGGTGCACTCAGAATGATGGCACCCTGGCGCCTTCAGCTTCCCTCCGACGGTGACCGGGCACCCGTGACCTTCGAAACTAATAACACGCTTTTGCCCCCTCCCCCACCCCCGATAGCGCCCTGGGTGGCGCCTACGAAGAGGCCTGGACCCCCATGAAATAACCGTGACACTTTTTTAATATGCCTGGCGAGGCGTTGAAGGTGCCGACGTATTGTACCTTTCACACTCGGGGCGCCTAAAAATAGCTTGGATGAATGTCCAATGTCCATGATGTCCACAGCTCCACAGAAACATTTTCAGCGTTGGTCACGGATTTTTACGCCATTTGGTCCTAAGGTCAAATCGAACATCCTGCTTTCAAAAATCAGGTCCATTTTGATCATACTGGTCTGCTTCAAGATCAAATTCAAGGTCAAACGACGGGGAACGCTGTAGCGCCCAAAGTTATGGTCCGATCGCGACAAAATGGTCTCAAACCATTCCTTGTGCCCAGTTCCAGGATGACAATAATTTTCAGAGTTGTGCTCCGTGACCTTCAAGGTCAAATTAAAGGTAAAAGGACGTGGAACGCTGTAGCGCACACGACAAAAATGATCTCAAACGATTCCTCGTGCCCATTTCCAGGATTACAAGTATGCTTGGAGTTTAGCCCGTGACCTTCAATGTCAAATTCAGGGTCAAATGACGGGGAGCGCTGTAGCGCCCAAAGTTACCGTCCAATCGCGACAAAAATGGTCTCAAACGATTTCCCGTGCATATTTCCAGAATGACAAGCATTCTTAGAGTTGTGCCCCGTGACCTTCAAGTTAGGGCCCAAAGTTGGGCGCTACAGCGTTTCCCGTCCTTTGACATTTAATTTGACCTTGAAGAAGACCTGTAGGATCAAAATGGACCTGATTTTGGGAAACAGGTGGTTCGATTTGACCTTGAGACCAAATGTCGTAAAAATAAATGACCGACGCTGAAAACGTTTTATAATCCCCTTGGATTGGCGCGACCCAATAAGTACGACTCAACTGTCGTAACACAAGAGTTTGCTCCTTGTTTATCCACGTATGCAACTTAGTTTCCCGATGTTGCGACAATATATTGCTTTGCTTCTCCGTGCCGAGAAAGCCCGGAGTTAGTTAGCCCGGAGAAAACAAAAATGCATGGGAATCTTGTGAATCATGTGAACCTACGTATACGTAGATCCGCAGTCGGACCTTCTGATCATGCCAGCATACTTTCAAAAGGGTCTCGCGCCCCGCTGGAGTATTCAGCCGAACGCGCCCCGCTGGGGGTGGGGGGGGGCATATTCTGCCCCATCGTTATCTTCCGAACCAATAACCGCAGCGAGACGCGCAATGGGGCAATCGAAAGCTCTCATGAGGCATGTAAAGCATACGTGAAATCTTCGAAATAAGGTCACATGTCAGGTCACGGTCAGGTGAAATGTCAAAATCGAGATATTTGGGTTGATTTGCTATACTTTCCATTTAAAGTCTTATATTGTGACAATTATGGCACAAAGTGCTCTCAGAGGCATAATACATCTTCCGCATCAGGGAAATTTAGATTGTAAGCAAAGGTCAAGGGCAGGTCAGAAAATATCACTATTGGCAAAAGGTCTACGAAAGTCATGCGACACATGTTGTATGGGTTTTTACACGTAGAATTTGATAGTAGTAGCAATTTTCACACCCTGACCCCATATAATGGCCCTTAGGTGAAGTTCAGGTCAAGTTCAGGTCAGGGGCGGATCCACCCGCTCAGTTTGGGGGGCAAAACTGTTTGGGGGGCAAAGCCTTCAGCAGGCACGTAGCCAGGATTGATTTTTCTCAATGTTGTTGACCGGGGGGTAGGGTCGGGTCATCAGAGAATCTCATTTTATCTAGTGTAAATTTGTTTTGCTCTGGGGGGGGGCATGACCCCCGTGTCCCCCCCCCCTTTGGCTACGTACCTGGCCTTCAGATACCCAAATTTCGTTGCAAAGACTCATAATTTAAAACAAACATAGTTTGAACAGCATGACAGCATGACGTCGAGAGCTGATAACTGACGAGCACCTGTTTTGGAGACGGCCTTGTCATAACGGTACCACACAAGCGGTAGGATGTAAAAAAGTAACGCCAAAGCATATATAAATACTTTGTCAATATGCTGACGGAAGTTGTAAAGACTAAAAGACTAAATAAACGGACATCGAAATTAAAGTGTTATTTCTTTAACCAAAGGTAGGGTGAGCCTGCTTCAAACGAGGACGTTTGGCGTCTCCGTTAACGTTTTGTCACAGCTCTCCGTGCACCGACGAGCGGCAAATGCGCGGAACGTTAGCCTGTTGTTTACCGGGACAGGTTTGTAACCTAATTTCACTTTTGTTACATAGGAATAGGACCATAAGACGACCAAATGAACCGTGTGAACAAATCTGGATAACCATAACGTGGTATAACATATCACCTCCAGAAAATACGGTTATACATTTAGCGTTCGTACGATCCTTTTCCTTTTTCATAAAAGAATTGACGACCCACTTGGTCGCCAACTCTTATGGACTCGCCAGCGAACACATTGGTCATATTAGCGCCCAGGGGCCATAGCTCTACCGGGGTTCGAAACACGGGCTTCCCACGTGAGAGCCAGACGTCTTAACCACTCGGCTATTACGCCCACTTAGCGTTCGTACAATAATTTAAAGTGCTTAGTCACTAAATTATAAAAATACGACGGACTTGTAACACATACACGGAACTACGCTACCATCACGAATATGAGCCTCTCCGCGATCTGGATGTCACTTACTGCCACGTCGTCACCAAGAGTCGTAAGTGATTCAGATGCTCGAAGGTGAAAACGATGATCATTAGAACGTTAGCCCTGTAACAAAACTGAATATCTCACTGGACATATAAGCTAGGAATATCTTTATGAAAATGCGAAATACAACCAGAGCTAAAACGTTATCTTCAGCGAAAGTATATATGAATGTATTTGTGTAAAATATTCAACGAAACATTTGGCATGAAACTTTTCGTACCACAACTGGTATCACTGTCTCGGTGCTAAAAATGTGCTAAAAAAAATGTGCTAAAAATGGCTGAATGTGAATGCGTTTGAGGTTCCAATTTCACTATTTCCATATGTTTGGTGACGGTGGGCGCTAATTGGTAAAGCGCACAAACAAGATGCATGCTGATCCAGTGGCCGCTGGCAAGGATGTGATAGGATCGTCTCAATCAAAATGTGGAAAAACGAGAAAGTTCACATTTCCAGCTTTAATAACATCAATTTATAACATCCGTGCATGCTGGTAGGATACATGCTCAGGACGACTTGGGATGAGAGGACGGAGTAGGTTGAAGGGCGCGGGTCACAAAATATCAGAGCAGGCTGCAGCTTCTCTGTGCCACGGCCGGAGGCCATGCACGTATCCGCATGCTGTGGAGAATCAAAGTGTTACGAATGAAGGTATTACAAATTCATCTTTGGAGACGGCTCGTCAGCGGCCGTTTGATTATCCTACTGACAATGGTAAGACAAAACATTCTTGCGGAGTTGTATAGGTTGTTATGATTGTGTACGCCACAACGTTCTCGTACTGAAAGGAAATCGCTATATATGGAAAGGATGGGAGGACAAGACAATGTCAGATAGCAATACACGCCATAAGAGATGCAGTAAATCCATACCTGCGTACTGGCATTTGATGAAAAATGTAACGGCAGTGACAACAGAGGTGTAGCAATGGTGCGTAGGCTCGCAATCCGAATACATTGCCAATATCGGGATATTTCAGCCTGCAGCGAGTAGGGCAAATGCCAGCGTTGATAACAGCGAAACGCTACCAATTGCAACTCGGTTCACTACATCTCTTGAATGGTGCTGCACGTAGTCTGGACCATATTTTTCCAGATTTTCTGGATCTCTACTGACCATGTACCGACAACAGTTGGACGGATGCATCAGTCACAAGGCAACGCAAATATTAACATCTTTCCTAAGCATAACGTAACAGACCTATTACAGTCGCTCGGCTTTACTTCGCTACTAATTATACAAACAATTGTATGTGCAATTTTTTGCTTCTTTTTTTAAAGAAAATTGTAGTTGCTAAAAACAGCTCAAATGCATTTTGGGAAGATAAAAATGGCAACTTATACTCCAACTTTGGGGAGGGCAAAAACATAATTTTGTCCCCCGACTTTTCGTTTGGGAGGGGGGAATTGCCCATTTTGCCCCCCCCCCCCCCCCCCCCCACCTGGATCCGCCTCTGGGTCAGGTTACATAAGGTAAAAATTAGAAATTGATTAATATAAATAAGAAAGTATTTTTTCTATACAAGTTTTGTCTAATAAATACAGCGGTAGCATTTATTTGCATGTATCTGGTGATTAAAAGCCGCAAAATGCAATTTCAAATATATGTCATGAGTTAATCATACTTGGGAGCCATAAGTCAGTCAAAAACAAAGATTTTACTTTGACATTTGGTGTGAGTATCGTTCATACTTGGATATCCAATATATATTCCCTTTTTATATCTTCGAAAATGTAAATTTTGTGGAAATTTTCCTACACAAATATTTTTAAGGTCAAAAACTGCCCAAAAAATGAAATTCCGAGATAGCCATTTTGACGAAAATTCCATTTTCTTTCACTTGACTTTGGTATTTGTAATTTGCTTTACAACTCTATTTTCTACGGTTTTTCAAACATTTATCGTTTTTCCACCAAAAATGGCATGACCTGACGTCACTAAAACGGCATTATCTCCCAAACTACTTCACCAATTGTAATGACATCAACATGTAGAGAGAAGACGTAGAGTGGATGCAACATAAGGTACGGAACGTTTCACATAAATATCTATCATAGTTTTCAAGTTATTGAGAAAATCCGGGAGGGGCAGATTCTGACCCCCCCCCCCGGGGCACGGGTTAAGGAAGAGCCATATTTGATCCGTTTAATTTACATATTGGCGCCCCTCTGGACTATGCCGCCCGTCACCGAGGAAATATGCCGCCCTCGGGCCTGAAGCCCCTAGCTTAAGAAAATCCTGGGTCCGCCACTGAAGCACGGCGTGGCTGGCGGCAGCGATGGGACCCGGTGCGTGCGTCTGGTTTGGTTCTTCTGTCCGTTTCTGCCCTGGAAATAAAATATAAGAACTGGAAAGAACTGGAAATAAAATATAAAATGCCACTGAGCAGTTACACACAGAGCTTTGGATGAGTGACGATTGAAGGCTCATAGAGTGAATGTGAATAGAGTGTGGTGGAAGATGTTGCTCGACTCAAGAGGCGTGAGCTCAAAATATAGAAGTATATGTTGCTCGACTCAAGACGTGAAGGCGTGAGCTCAATGTTGTTGGTTCCACCAATTGGTCCACTACAAGCACGAAGGAACGTTTGAATATTTATAGATCGGAAACGGTGCTGTCTTTTTAAACTTTCAGCCTACCTGTGCCAACAGAAATTCACTCAGTCCTTTACATGAATACATCGTTCAGTTATGAATATTTCAGATTTTCGTAGCCATGTTTTTTGGGAATAATAATGAGAACTGTGTGAGGTATTCAAATGAGGCTCGGGATGACGGGCCAAGACGAATCATGCGTCCACTTGGAGGAGGTTTGCGCTATTTGATGCTGTTTTGTACCCAGTCCTGATCCTCCAGAACGCATCGGACTCTGTCAGTTCCGAATCCATCGCATCCATCGTCTTCGATTACACCCGAACGTGGCATTCTGGCTATCCGTCTTGTCTCGCACGGGCCACACATCCGACCCCCCCCCCCCCCCCCCCTTCGTCATCTCCCGTCCTCCACGTCCCCCCTCCTCTCCGTCGCATGCGCCGTAATGAATTTGTCGCGTCTGCCGGTGACGGCTGGCCGCTACTCGTATCACAAAGTGCCGCTAAAAATTAGCGGGCCCACGTGCGCGGAACGGCACCCGCTGCTGGGAGACCTGTCAGTCAGGCGGCCGGTCGGGGAGTCGGGGGGTTGGGGGTCAGCGCGCGGCGCCTCAGAAGTGACCGCGCTGACACCGGATCAGTGACACGGGTCGGTCGGGGTTACCGGGCGGCGGCAGAGGTGACGCGACAGCAGTGGCGCGTCGCATATTGAAGCTGTCACCCTATCTGCCCATCAGTGGCGTGCGTTTGAATGGGCGCCCGCTTCAATTAAGGGTGTTGTGGTGTGAGAGGCTGGTTAAATTGGACGTAAACCTGTCGCTGTCCACAGCGACGGCAGCGGTGTCAGCCGCGGTGTCGCGTGGCTGTTTGATGCGGATGAGCGGCTGGAAAGTACGCAGTGAGCGATGTTTGTTGTGACGCGTGCAACCACTGAAGCGTGTGCCAAACGGTGAAAGTGGACGGGTAGAACGGTGATTATTCTGTCCGATCCGGTGTCGCCGATCGAGCCATCATGTTGTATCACTCCATCCGAGCGTTGCAGCGGTGCTAACCAGCTATCTCTGTGTCGTTTCAGCGTCGAAGTCAGACTTCAGTTACGGCGCAGGAGGTGCCAACAACACGGGCAGAACCAACTTCAGCACGAAACAGCTGACCGAGCTCGAGAAGGAGTTCCACTTCAACAAGTATCTGACTCGCGCGCGTCGCATCGAGATCGCCACGGCGCTCACGCTCAACGAGACCCAGGTCAAGATCTGGTTCCAGAACCGGCGCATGAAGCAGAAGAAACGAATGAAGGAGGGTTTGGTTCACTGTGAGTCCCCGTCGCAGATGGCCGCGAATGCAGCAGCCGCCGGCAAGGGCGACCCCTCCGACGACAAGGCCTCGCCTCTGCAGGCGAAGACAGAGTCCTCCTCGCCGCCTCTATCACCGCAGTGAGGTCCGTGTCAGGTCAGAGGTCAGGTCACATACGGCGGGCGACGCGACGCGACGCGACGCGACGCGACGCGACGCGACGCGACGTGACGCGACGCGACGCGACGCGGCGCCCCCGGCGATATCAAAAGTGCGGTGCTCGCGCGACGGACGTGCGGATATGCGCGCGGCTCGCGGCGCCGCGCCGCCGGCGGATCCAGGCAGCTTTAAGCTCAGCGCGGCCCGGGGTGGGAGCGCGTCACGGGCGGCATCGTGCCGGCAGTGGCGCCGCCGCCCGGTCCGGGTACTCAAACTCAGGGATTTTCGCGATCGACGAATATCATGTCTGGTATTTATTTCGTCTTGGATCATGCAGTGATACGCGCGTGTGTGAGAGTGTGTGAAATGAGAGACCTGTTGTAAATCATTGTATGTGCGTAGATCAGATAACCTATTTTGTTTTATGTATAGGAATTTTAATGATTTAACTGACCCCCATGCGTTTTCGTACTTTCCTGTTCGTCTTCGCTAGGTTTTAGCTCTAAATTAATAACTTAACTATTTATGTAGATGTTCGCATGCCCACCTTTCCCCATTTCGTCGACTCAACCTCTCCATGACCATTGGTTGCAATAGCACTAAGTCAGAATCGTTCCGAATGACTCCGAGTGCACGCGTGTAAAATACTCAACTCGCTCAGAAACGTGTTATCGACGCCTGTCGTAGGCTAGTCGCGTTGTTTTAATTTTAACCTCTGACGGTCGATGATCAAGAAGTATCCTGTTCCACTGACACTCTAGTTTGGCTCACTGGCGCTCGCTTCCGTCGAGCCTCTGCGCCATACGGTTGAAGTAGGCTTTACACCAAATGTCGTAACGGGACTTTGCCGGCGTCGCGAATTGTGTTATTGGACGTGCCTAGCCGGCTTCTGGAGGAACCTCGTCCGGCTCCTGTTCCGGGCCGGCCCCGGCACCACCTTCTTTGACGTGCTCCTCTGTTGTGTTTGTAAATACGACCGACTGTATTGTTGCAATGTCGATATTCCTCATGGTCACAATACGATGGAAATCCTGTGAGATGTCGGCTTTTTTGGCCGCTTGGCGGTCACTCGGCGGCGGAACAAAGGCGGCGGCCGCTGCAAAACAAGGCGTGCCGCCGCCGCGCAGTGGTCGCACGTGCCCGCGGGGGAGGGGGAGGGAGGGGAGGGCTGCAGTGTCAGCTGACCACGGCGGCACCGGTGGCGCGCGGCACACAGTCCCAGCAGTCCACCACCACTGACAGCCGGCCGTCCACCGGCGCCGGACGCCGCATGCAAAACAGGACCGAGACGTGGGGACGGCGCGACGGACGCCGCCTTTCATCCTGACAGCGATCCGAGGAGACACGAGCAGCGTGTCTCCATCGAGAGGGGTGCAGCGTGTCTCAGCCCACTGGGGAGGGGTGCAGTGTGTCTCCATCCACTGGGGAGGGGTGCAGCGTTTCTCAGCCCACTGGGGAGGGGTGCAGCGTGTCTCCAGCCACCAGGGAGGAGTGCAGTCCGTCTTCATCCAATGAGGGGGAGGGTGCAGTGTGTCTCCAGCCACCAGGGAGGGGTACAGTCCGTCTTCATCCAATGAGGGGGAGGGTACAGCGTGTCTCAGTCCACTGGGGAGGGGTGCAGTCCGTCTGCATCTAATGAGGGGGAGGGGTGCAGTGTGTCTCCATCCACTGGGGAGGGGTGCAGCGTGTCTCAGCCCACTGGGGAGGGGTGCAGCGTGTCTCCAGCCACCAGGGAGGGGTGCAGTCCGTCTTCATTCAATGAGGGGGAGGGTGCAGCGTGTCTCAGTCCACTGGAGAGGGGTGCAGTCCGTCTTCATCTAATGAGGGGGAGGGGTGCAGTGTGTCTCCAGCCACCAGGGAGGGGTGCAGTCCGTCTTCATCCAATGAGGGGGAGGGATGCAGCGTGTCTCCAGCCACCAGGGAGGGTGCAGTGTGTCTCCAACCACCAGGGGGGTGCAGTCCGTCTTCATCCAATGAGGGGGAGGGAGCAGCGTATCTCAGTCCACTGGGGAGGGGTGCAGTGCGTCTTCATCCAATGAGGGGGAGGGTGCAGCGTGTCTCAGTCCACTGGGGAGGGGTGCAGTGCGTCTTCATCTAATGAGGGGGAGGGGTGCAATGTGTCTCCAGCCACCAGGGAGGGGTGCAGTGCGTCTCCAGCCACCAGGGAGGGGTGCAGTCCGTCTTCATCCAATGAGGGGGAGGGTGCAGTGTGTCTCCAGCCACCAGGGAGGGGTGCAGTGCGTCTTCATCCAATGAGGGGAGGGTGCAGCGTGTCTCAGTCCACTGGGGAGGGGTGCAGTGCGTCTTCTTCCAATGAGGGGAGGGTGCAGTGTGTCTATCCACTGGGGAGGGGTGCAGTGTGTCTCCAGCCACCAGGGAGGGGTGCATTCCGTCTTCATCTAATGAGGGGAGGGTGCAGCGTGTTTCCATCCACTGGGGAGGGGTACAGTGTGTCTCCAGCCACCAGGGAGGGGTGCAGTCCGTCTTCATCCAATGAGGGGAGGGTGCAGCGTGTCTCAGCCCACTGGGGAGGGGTGTAGTCCGTCTTCATCCAATGAGGGGGAGGGTGCAGCGTGTCTCGGCCCACTGGGGAGGGGTGCAGTGCGTCTTCATCCAATGAGGGGGAGGGTGCAGTGTTTCCATCCACTGGGGAGGGGTGCAGTGTGTCTCCAGCCACCAGGGAGGGGTGCGGTCCGTCTTCATCTAATGAGGGGAGGGTGCAGCGTGTTTCCAGCCACTGGGGAGGGGTGCAGTCCGTCTTCATCCAATGAGGGGGAGGGTGCAGCGTGTCTCCAGCCACCAGGGAGTGGTGCAGTGCGTCTTCATCCAATGAGGGGGAGGGTGCAGCGTGTCTCCAGCCACCAGGGAGGGGTGCAGTGCGTCTTCATCCAATGAGGGGGAGGGTGCAGCGTGTCTCCAGCCACCAGGGAGGGGTGCAGTCCGTCTTCATCCAATGAGGAGAGAGTGCAGCGTGTCTCAGCCCACTGGGGAGGGGTGCAGTGCGTCTCCAGCCACCAGGGAGGGGTGCAGTGCGTCTTCATCTAATGAGGGGAAAGGTGCAGAGTGTCTCAGTCCACTGGGGAGGGGTGCAGTGCGTCTCCAGCCACCAGGGAGGGGTGCAGTGAGTCTTCATCCAATGAGGGGGAGGGTGCAGAGTGTTTCCATCCACTGGGGAGGGGTGCAGTGTGTCTGCAGCCACCAGGGAGGGGTGCAGTCCGTCTTCATCTAATGAGGGGAGGGTGCAGCGTGTCTCAGTCCACTGGGGAGGGGTGCAGTGCGTCTTCATCCAATGAGGGGGAGGGTGCTGCGTGTCTCAGTCCACTGGGGAGGGGTGCAGTCCGTCTTCATCCAATGAGGGGGAGGGTGTAGTGTGTCTCTATCCACTGGGGAGGGGTGCAGTGTGTCTCCAGCCACCAGGGAGGGGTGCAGTGCGTCTTCATCCAATGAGGGGGAGGGTGCAGTGTGTCTCCAGCCACCAGGGAGGGGTGCAGTCCGTCTTCATCTAATGAGGGGGAGGGTGCAGTGTGTCTCCAGCCACCAGGGAGGGGTGCAGTCCGTCTTCATCTAATGAGGGGGAGGGTGCAGTGTGCTATCCACTGGGGAGGGGTGCAGTGTGTATCCAGCCACCAGGGAGGGGTGCAGTGCGTCTTCATCCAATGAGGGGCGGGTGCAGTGTTTCCATCCACTGGGGAGGGGTGCAGTGTGTCTCCAGCCACCAGGGAGGGTGCAGTGCGTCTTCATCCTATGAGGGGGAGGGTGCAGCGTGTTTCCATCCACTGGGGAGGGGTGCAGTCCATCTTCATCCAATGAGGGGAGGGTGCAGAGTGTTTCCATCCACTGGGGAGGGGTGCAGTGCGGCTCCAGCCACCAGGGAGGGGTTCAGTCCGTCTTCATCTAATGAGGGGAGGGTGCAGCGTGTCTCAGTCCACTGGGGAGGGGTGCAGTGCGTCTTCATCCAATGAGGGGGAGGGTGCAGCGTGTCTCAGTCCACTGGGGAGGGGTGCAGTCCGTCTTCATCCAATGAGGGGGAGGGTGCAGCGTGTCTCAGCCCACTGGGGAGGGGTGAAGTGTGTCTCCAGCCACCAGGGAGGGGTGCAGTGCGTCTTCATCCAATGAGGGGGAGGGTGCAGTGTGTCTCCAGCCACCAGGGAGGGGTGCAGTCCGTCTTCATCTAATGAGGGGGAGGGTGCAGTGTGTCTCCAGCCACCAGGGAGGGGTGCAGTCCGTCTTCATCTAATGAGGGGGAGGGTGCAGTGTGCTATCCACTGGGGAGGTGTGCAGTGTGTCTCCAGCCACCAGGGAGGGGTGCAGTGCGTCTTCATCCAATGAGGGGGAGGGTGCAGTGTTTCCATCCACTGGGGAGGGGTACAGTGTGTCTCCAGCCACCAGGGAGGGGTGCGATCCGTCTTCATCTAATGAGGGGAGGGTGCAGCGTGTTTCCAGCCACTGGGGAGGGTTGCAGTCCGTCTTCATCCAATGAGGGGGAGGGTGCAGCGTGTCTCCAGCCACCAGGGAGGGGTGCAGTGCGTCTTCATCCAATGAGGGGGAGGGTGCAGCGTGTCTCCAGCCACCAGGGAGGGGTGCGGTGCGTCTTCATCCAATGAGGGGGAGGGTGCAGCGTGTCTCCAGCCACCAGGGAGGGGTGCAGTCCGTCTTCATCCAATGAGGAGAGAGTGCAGCGTGTCTCAGCCCACTGGGGAGGGGTGCAGTGCGTCTCCAGCCACCAGGGAGGGGTGCAGTCTGTCTTCATCCAATGAGGGGGAGGGTGCAGCGTGTCTCAGTCCACTGGGGAGGGATGCAGTGCGTCTTCATCCAATGAGGGGGAGGGTGCAGCGTGTCTCAGTCTACTGGGGAGGGGTGCAGTCCGTCTTCATCCTATGAGGGGGAGGGTGCAGTGTGTCTATCCACTGGGGAGGGGTGCAGTGTGTCTCCAGCCACCAGGGAGGGGTGCAGTGCGTTTTCGTCTAATGAGGGGAGGGTACAGCGTGTCTCAGTCCACTGAGGAGGGGTGCAGTGCGTCTTCATATAATGAGGGGGAGGGTGCAGCGTGTCTCCAGCCACCAGGGAGGGGTGCAGTGCGTCTTCATCTAATGAGGGGGAAGGTGCAGTGTGTCTCCATCCACTGGGGAGGGGTGCAGTGCGTCTCCAGCCACCAGGGAGGGGTGCAGTGCGTCTTCATCTAATGAGGGGGAAGGTGCAGTGTGTCTCCATACACTGGGGAGGGGTGCAGTCCGTCTTCATCTAATGAGGGGGAGGGTGCAGTGTGTCTCTATCCACTGGGGAGGGGTGCAGTGTGTCTCCAGCCACCAGGGAGGGGTGCAATGACAAGGAACTCGAGGGCGGCCTTTGTTACATGTTAAATAACAAAAATAGCCTCGCATGATCTAAGATATTGTGCGAAGGCGATCAAAGTAGATAGGTCACTGGTATATATATATATACAAATATTTGATATTCGGCTTCCATTCACAAAGGCTTGCTTTACGTCATTTATTTATCATGCGAAGGTATCGGGCGGATATCGTCTACCACATCGAATATAGGACCAACTTCGTCTCGGATCCGAAAGGTTATTAAATGCATCGAAGACTTGAGAAACAAAAATACAAACCTAGCTATATGCTGGTGGAACCTCATGTTACGCGCAGATACTGATCGGAAGTTAGTCTGGTCTGCATCCATAATCCATAGCAACAGGAGCGCTTCACGTGGTATGTTAAGTTTGTTGTTTGTGTATTTATTTTGAAATCAAGTAGAAAAACAACGTATACACAATTAAAGGCAGATCACGAGGGCCCGGAAAGATGACGGCGTCTGTGATCACGGATTCCGAGAGTACATATAAACAGAAGGCGGTTCTTAGCGCAGTGGCCATGACAGCAACGCTGTCCTCGGGTTACTAGCGGCGTAACCAAACGTCTGAGGTTCTTGCGATCCGATCGATCGATCAAACTCCATGCCGAAATGGGTGTAACACATTACAGACGATTTTTGTATCCGAGTGGAACACACTGACAACATATCGGATTATCAGATAGACATACAACTCCTGAAAGCTCTTCAAACGACTCTGAAGACTGTGTTGCCCGTTGGGACGAATTCTCCAATTAAAATTGAGGGGAATCATTCAATCAGGAACACATATTGCATCGTGCATTACAACGATGCAGAACCACAAAATAATCGCGCTCTTAAATTTCGTTCCTTGATCACTCCTATCATCCATATCAAGATGATATGAGATATGATATTATCAAGATATATGATCAAGATATGATATGATCAAGATATGAGCAGCTAACCTAATCTAGAACTTTCTATCTCCGGCATTCAAGTAAAGACACAGCGTAACGCATTGGCTCCGAGATTCGTATCATCTCTTTGGAGCCAGCATTCTCGTCATGGCACCGGCCTCGTACTTCGCGCCGCTCCCCAGAGCGGCCGCGTCCGATTGAGTCCTCCCGCGCCGCCGTTCGTCCCGGACGCGTCGCCGTCGTCTCCAGTGTGCGCCGCTACCGCCGCCGCCGCGCTGCACAATGCGTGCGGTGGCGGCGCGCCGTACGACCCATCCATAACGGCGGTGACGTCTCCCAAACTTGCCACTCTTTATCCGCCGCTCGGTCGCCTTTGTCGGAGCGCGACGCGTTATTCTTGACTGCGGGCGGTGCTGAGGTGGACTGGAGCGGGTGGTAACTGAGGCGGACTGGAGAGGCGAGGGCGGTGACTGAGGCGGACTGGAGGGCGGTGACTGAGGCGGACTGGAGCGGGCGGTGACTGAGGCGGACTGGAGCTGGCAGTGACTGAGGCGGACTGGAGCGGGTGGTGACTGAGGCGGACCGGAGGGCGGTGACTGAGGCGGACTGGAGCGGGCGGACGGTGACTGAGGCGGACTGGAGGGCGGTGACTGAGGCGGACTGGAGCGGGCGGACGGTGACTGAGGCGGACTGGAGGGTGGTGACTGAGGCGGACTGGAGGGCGGTGACTGAGGCGGACTGGAGGGCGGTGACTGAGGCGGGCTGGAGCGGGCGGACGGTGACTGAGGCGGGCTGGAGGGTGGTGACTGAGGTGGACTGGAGGGCGGTGACTGAGGCGGACTGGAGCGGGCGGACGGTGACTGAGGCGGACTGGAGGGTGGTGACTGAGGCGGACTGGAGGGCGATGACTGAGGCGGACTGGAGGGCGGTGACTGAGGCGGACTGGAGGGCGGTGACTGAGGCGGACTGGAGGGCGGTGACTGAGGCGGACTGGAGAGGCGGGTGGTGACTGAGGCGGACTGGAGAGGCGGGCGGTGACTGAGGCGGACTGGAGAAGCGGTGGTGACTGAGGCGGACTGGAGAGGCCGGCAGTCTGTGATGGTGGTGGCGGCTGATGTCGTGCAGAGGATTGGGGTGGGGCTGGGTAGGAGGATTGTGGTGGGGCTGGGTAGGAGGATTGGGGTGGGGCTGGGTAGGAGGATGGAGATAGAGGTGGGGGTTAGACGGCCAAGGCGGTCAGCTGGAGTGTATGGTCACCGGGTCAATAGCCCGAGGTGGATTCAGAGGTCACAGGATAGTATTGGTTAGGTATCTGTTACTAAAATTATCATCTGTTGCTGAAATTATCACGAGCGAGAAAGGAATCAAATGACAATACAAAATAAAATATTATCGTTCCTATTAAATAAGGAAAAAATGCCTGAACGCTACTTATGCAATCAAACATACATTTCCAATAATGATCAGTGTATGCACTCAGCACTCAACAAAGCTGGAGGGTTCGATCATTCGATGTGCACTCACTAAACTGGTACCAGTAATAATGGTACCGCCCACAGCCAGTGGTGAATATGAAGTGAATCAAATCAAATGTGCAAAAGCTTCATGTTGAAAGTGCTCCCTTTACAGGAATAACACAGCCAAAAGTTTGTGAGCTCAGATTTCAGTAACTCAGCACATACTGCCAGCAATTATCCCACAGGAACAGTGAGACTGTCTGATGTCTGACCTGTCTGATTCCCTGCCGATCACATCCACTGTCTGACCGGGCCCGGTGGCGGCGGGCGGCGGGCGGCGGGCGGCGGCCGGCGGCCGGCAGGGTTCGCTCCAGACCGTGTGTTGGCCGCTCAGTAATAATTCAGGCCGTCCGACGTCACGCTGCGAGGTGAGAACATGGCGGACCGGCCAGCAGTGAAAGTCCCGCCCGCTGGACACCCGCTGCCGCCCGCCGCGCCATTCCGGTCTGAACAAAGCTGCTCCAGTCTGACCCCCGGCAGGTCATCACTCCTCAGTCTGACCCCCGGCAGGTCACAGTCTGACCCAGGCAGGTCACAGCTCATCAGTCTGACCCCCGGCAGGTCACAGCTCATCAGTATGACCCCCGGCAGGTCACAACTCATCAGTCTGACCCCCGGCAGGTCACAGTCTGACCCAGGCAGGTCACAGCTCATCAGTCTGACCCCCGGCGGGTTATACGTTCTCAGTCTGACCCCTGACAGGTCACAGCTCATCAGTATGACCTCCGGCAGGTCACAACTCATCAGTCTGACCCCCGGCAGGTCACAGTCTGACCCAGGCAGGTCACAGCTCATCAGTCTGACCCCCGGCAGGTCACAGCTCATCAGTCTGACCCCCGGCAGCTCACAGCTCATCAGTCTGACCCCGGCAGGTCACAGCTCATCAGTCTGATCCCCGGCAGGTCATAGGTTCTCAGTCTGACCCCCGGCAGGTCACAGCTCATCAGTCTGACCCTCGGCAGGTCACAGCTCATCAGTCTGACCCCCGGCAGGTCATAGGTTCTCAGTCTGACCCTCGGCAGGTCACAGCTCATCAGTCTGACCCCCGGCAGATCACAGCTCATCAGTCTGACCCCCGGCATCTCATAAGTTCTCAGTCTGACCCCCGGCAGATCACAGCTCATCAGTCTGACCCCCGACAGGTCATAGGTTCTCAGTCTAACCCCCGACAGGTCACAGCTCATCAGTATGACTCCCGGCAGGTCACAGCTCATCAGTATGACTCCCGGCAGGTCACAGCTCATCAGTCTGACCACCGGCAGGTCACAGCTCATCAGTCTGACCCCCGGCAGGTCATAGGTTCTCAGTCTGACCCCCGGCAGGTCACAGCTCATCAGTCTGACCCCCGACTGGTCATCACTCCTCAGGCTGGCCCCATAACTCCTGAGTCTGACCCCTGTATGAAACTAATGGGCAAGATATTTGAGGTCAGTATTTTGAGCCCTGAGAGCAAAAATAGGAAGAAAACTTTATATGGCGAGCGTACAAATTAAGGCAGAGGCAGAGTACAATAAGTAGTAGGCGAGAGGCGTGAAAAAAGAGAAGATTGAGATATGGGGATAGCGAAAAAGGGAGCGAGAGCCAGAGCCAGAGCCAGAGCCAGAGCCAGAGCCAGAGCCAGAGCCAGAGCCAGAGCCAGAGCCAGAGCCAGAGCCAGAGCCAGAGCCAGAGCCAGACAGAGCCAGAGCCAGAGCCAGAGCCAGAGCCAGAGCCAGAGCCAGAGCCAGAGCCAGAGCCAGAGCCAGAGCCAGAGCCAGAGCCAGAGCCAGAGCCAGAGCCAGAGCCAGAGCCAGAGCCAGAGCCAGAGCCAGAGCCAGAGCCAGAGCCAGAGCCAGAGCCAGAGCCAGAGCCAGAGCCAGAGCCAGAGCCAGAGCCAGAGCCAGAGCCAGAGAGAGAGAGAGAGAGAGAGAGAGAGAGAGAGAGAGAGAGAGCCAGAGCCAGAGCCAGAGCCAGAGCCAGAGCCAGAGCCAGAGCCAGAGCCAGAGCCAGAGCCAGAGCCAGAGAGAGAGAGAGAGAGAGAGAGAGAGAGAGAGAGAGAGAGAGAGAGAGAGAGAGAGAGAGAGAGGAGAGAGAGAGAGAGAGAGAGAGAGAGAGAGAGAGAGAGAAGAGAGAGAGAGAGAGAGGAGAGAGAGAGAGAGGAGAGAGAGAGAGAGAGAGAGAGAGAGAGAGAGAGAGAGAGAGAGAGAGAGAGAGAGAGAGAGAGAGAGAGAGAGAGAGAGAGAGAGAGAGAGAGAGAGAGAGAGAGAGAGAGAGAGGAGAGAGAGGAGAGAGAGAGAGAGAGAGAGAGAGAGAGAGAGAGAGGAGAGAGAGAGAGAGAGAGAGAGAGAGAGCGAGAGAGAGAGAGAGAGAGAGAGAGAGAGGGAGAGAGAGAGAGAGAGAGAGAGAGAGAGAGAGAGAGAGAGAGAGAGAGAGAGAGAGAGAGAGAGAGAGAGAGAACGGGAGGAAGGCTGGTGGGCTGGCTGGCTGGCTGGCTGGCGCGTTGTTTTGGCCGCTCGCGCGCCGCCACCGCTCGGCGAGGACCAGGAATCCCCCGGCCGGCTGTCAGGCCACATGATGGAGCACTCTCGCCATTAACCTAGGTCCGCGGCTCCCCGGCACGCCGCAGCTGCGCCCCGCCGACAGATAGGCCAGCCAACGGACCTGACTGACCTGGCGTTACCAGTTACCACACCAGCCAGCAGGCCTGACCTGGCGACGTTATCAGATACCACCTCAGCTAGCAGTCCTGACCTGGCATTACCATACAAGCCAGTGGACCTGACCTGACGTTACCCTATAAGCCATCGGGCCTGACCTGATTTTACCATACAAGCCAGCGGACCTGACTCAGGGTTACCACTAGTGATGTCAATCGGTAACCAAAATTTTTGGTTATACCAAACAAATACCGATACCAAGTTGGTAATCGGTTGGTCAGGCCATAATTTTTTGGTCATTTATCGGTATCACAGTCCAATATTTCCCCCACTTTTTCACCAATAGGTCGCATAAATAAAACAATTACAACTTAGCCTCTATGTGATGCATACATTATAATAGAAGATTTCCAGTAATATCAAGATTCAAGAACACCTGCATTGAACATATTGATGATTTGGGCTTAGGGGCGCTGCAATACACATGCTAAAATCAACACAAACACCAAGACATTGGTTTAAGCACCCTTCATAGCTGTTGTCAGTTGGCAATGGTACACTTAATAAATCACTATATTATAAATTATTAAGGCTTCAGTATTTCAGTAAATGTATACTGCTTTGACAATGCCCCATAGTGACCCCTACCTTTCCAACCAAACCAAATAGCCTTTAACCCTATGTGTAACAGGCTCCTGGCTACCCCCATCTGTAACAGGGGTGGGGGGTAACAGGGTCAGTAACAGATAGATAGATAGATAGATAGATAGATAGATAGATAGATAGATAGATAGATAGATAGATAGATAGATAGATAGATAGATAGATAGATAGATAGATAGATAGATAGATAGATAGATAGACAGACAGACAGATAGATAGATAGATAGATAGATAGATAGAATAGATAGATAGATAGATAGATAGATAGATAGATAGATAGATAGATAGATAGATAGATAGATAGATAGATAGATAGATAGATAGATAGATAGATAGATAGATAGATAGATAGATAGATAGATAGGATGGATAGGATAGATAGATAGATAGATAGATAGATAGATAGATAGATAGATAGATAGATAGATAGATAGATAGATAGATAGATAGATAGATAGATAGATAGATAGATAGATAGATAGATAGATAGATAGATAGATAGATAGATAGATAGATAGATAGATAGATAGATAGATAGATAGATAGATAGATAGATAGATAGAGTAGATAGATAGATAGATAGATAGATAGATAGATAGATAGATAGATAGATAGATAGATAGATAGATAGATAGATAGATAGATAGATAGATAGATAGATAGATAGATAGATAGATAGATAGATAGATAGATAGATAGATAGATAGATAGATAGATAGATAGATAGATAGATAGATAGATAGATAGATAGATAGATAGATAGATAGATAGATAGATAGATAGATAGATAGATAGATAGATAGATAGATAGATAGATAGATAGATAGATAGATAGATAGATAGATAGATAGATAGATAGATAGATAGATAGATAGATAGATAGATAGATAGATAGATAGATAGATAGATAGATAGATAGATAGATAGATAGATAGATAGATAGATAGATAGATAGATAGATAGATAGATAGATAGATAGATAGATAGATAGATAGATAGATAGATAGATAGATAGATAGATAGATAGATATATAGATAGATAGAAAGATAGATATATGTATATGTATATATGTATATATGTACGTACGTACGTACGTACGTACGTACACACGTACACACGTGCACACGCGCACACGCGCGCACGCGCGCACGTGCACACGTGCACACGTGCACACGTGCACACGTGCACACGTGCATACGTGCACACGCGCACACGCGCACACGCGCACACGCGCACACGCGCACACGCGCACACGCGCACTACGCGCACACGCGCACACGCGCACACGTACACACGCGCACACGCGCACACGTACATACGTACATACGTACATACGTACCATACGTACTACGTACATACGTACATACGTACCTACGTAACCTACGTACCTACGTACCTACGTACAATACGACATACGTACATACATACATACATACATACATACATACATACTACATACATACATACATACATACATACATACATACATACATACGTACGTACGTACGTACGTACGTACGTACGTACGTACGTACGTACGTACGTATGTATTGTATGTATGTATGTATGTATGTATGTATGTTATGTATGTAATGTATGCTATGCTATGTATGTAAGTATGTATGTATGTATGTATGTATGTATGTATGTATGATGTATGTATGTATGTATAGTATGTATGTATGTATGTATGTATGTATGTATGTATGTATGTTGTATGTATGTAGGTAGGTAGGTAGGTAGGTAGGTAGGTAGGTAGGTAGGTTGTATGTATGTATGTATGTATGTATGTATGTATGTATGTATGATGTATGTATGTATGTATGTATGTATGTATGTATGTATGTATGTATGTATGTATGTATGTATGTATGTATGTATGTATGTATGTATGTATGTATGTATGTATGTATGTATGTATGTATGTATGTATGTATGTATGTATGTATGTATGTATGTATGTATGTATGTATGTATGTATGTATGTATGTATGTATGTATGTATGTATGTATGTATGTATGTATGTATGTATGTATGTATGTATGTATGTATGTATGTATGTATGTATGTATGTATGTATGTATGTATGTATGTATGTATGTATGTATGTATGTATGTATGTATGTATGTATGTATGTATGTATGTATGTATGTATGTATGTATGTATGTATGTATGTATGTATGTATGTATGTATGTATGTATGTATGTATGTATGTATGTATGTATGTATGTATGTATGTATGTATGTATGTATGTATGTATGTATGTATGTATGTGTATGTATGTATGTATGTATGTATGTATGTATGTATGTATGTATGTATGTATGTATGTATGTATGTATGTATGTATGTATGTATGTATGTATGTATGTATGTATGTATGTATGTATGTATGTATGTATGTATGTATGTATGTATGTATGTATGTATGTATGTATGTATGTATGTATGTATGTATGTATGTATGTATGTATGTATGTATGTATGTATGTATGTATGTATGTATGTATGTATGTATGTATGTATGTATGTATGTATGTATGTATGTATGTATGTATGTATGTATGTATGTATGTATGTATGTATGTATGTATGTATGTATGTATGTATGTATGTATGATATGTATGTATGTATGTATGTATGTATGTATGTATGTATGTATGGTATGTATGTATGTATGTATGTATGTATGTATGTATGTATGTATGTATGTATGTATGTATGTATGTATGTATGTATGTATGTATGTATGTATGTATGTATGTATGTATGTATGTATGTATTGTATGTATGTATGTATGTATGTATGTATGTATGTATGTATGTATGTATGTATGTATGTATGTATGTATGTATGTATGTATGTATGTATGTATGTATGTATGTATGTATGTATGTATGCTATGTATGTATGTATGTATGTATGTAATGTATGTATGTATGTATGTATGTATGTATGTATGTATGTATGTATGTATGTATGTATGTATGTATGTATGTATGTATGTATGTATGTATGTATGTATGATGTATGTATGTATGTATGTATGTATGTGTGTAGGTAGGTAGGTAGGTAGGAGGTAGGTAGGTAGGTAGGTAGGTAGGTAGGTAGGTAGGTAGGTAGGTAGGTAGGTAGGTAGGTAGGTAGTAGGTAGGTAGGTAGGTAGGTAGGTAGGTAGGTAGGTAGGTATGAATGTATGTATGTATGTATGTATGTATGTATGTATGTATGTATGTATGTATGTATGTATGTAATGTATGTATGTATGTATATGTATGTATGTATGTATGTATGTATGTATGTATGTATGTATGTTATGTATGTATGTATGTATGTATGTATGTATGTATGTATGTATGTATGTATGTACCACACAACGTTACCACACAAGCCAGCGGACCTGACCTGACGTTACCACACTAGCCAGCTGACCTGACCTGACATTACCACACTAGCCAGCGGACCTGACCTGACGTTACCACACTAGCCAGCGGACCTGTCCTGACGTTACCACACAAGCCAGCGGACCTGACCTGACGTTACCACACTAGCCAGCGGACCTGACCTGACGTTACCATACTAGCAGCGGACATGACCTGACGTTCCACACAAGCCAGCGGACCTGACCTGACGTTACCATACAAGCCAGCGGACCTGACCTGACGTACCATACAAGCCAGCGGACCTGACCTGACGTTACCATACAAGCCAGCTGACCTGACCTGACGTTGCCACACTAGCCAGCGACGTGACCTGACGTTACCATACAAGCCAGCGGACCTGACCTGACGTTACCATACAAGCCAGCGGACCTGACCTGACGTTACCACACTAGCCAGCGGACCTGACCTGACGTTACCACACTAGCCAGCGGACCTGACCTGACGTTACCACACTAGCCAGCGGACCTGACCTGACGTTACCATACAAGCCAGCGGACCTGACCTGACGTTACCACACTAGCCAGAGGGACCTGACCTGACGTTACCAAACTAGCCAGCGGACCTGAACTGACCGTTACCACACTAACCAGCGGACCTGACCTGACGTTACCACACAAGCCAGCGGACCTGACCTGACGTTACCACACTAGCCAGCGGACCTGACCTGACGTTATCACACTAGCCAGCGGACCTGACCTGACGTTACCACACAAGCCAGCGGACCTGGCCCAGGGTTACCATACAAGCCAGCGGACCTGGCCCAGGGTTACCACACTAGCCAGCGGACCTGACCTGACGTTACCACACTAGCCAGCGGACCTGACCTGACGTTACCACACTAACCAGCGGACCTGACCTGACGTTACCACACTAGCCAGCGACCTGACCTGACGTTACCACACACTAGCCAGCGGACCTGACCTGACGTTACCACACTAACCAGCGGACCTGACCTGACGTTACCACACTAGCCCAGCGGACCTGACCTGGGACGTTACTACACTAGCCAGCGGACCTGACCTGACGTTACCACACTAGCCAGCGGACCTGGCCCAGGGTTACCATACAAGCCAGCGGACCTGACCTGACGTTACCTGACCTGACCTGACGTTGACGTGACCTGCCTGCGCTTTTACCCTGCAACCCATCACCCTCAGTAATTTGCCACCTCATCATGTTTAACATGCGCAACACATCCGCGTGTGGCAACGATGGTCTTTGCATTCGCATTTTTAAACTTTCATTCGACACTATCGGCCCTCTTTTACTGCACATCAACTCTAGCATCACTTTTAACGAAGTCCCAGCAGTCTGGAAGCATGCCCTGGTACATCCGATACACAAGTCCGGGGATCCTGACAATCCTTCCAACTTCCGTCCCATCTCAATCTTCCTGTCATGGCGAAGGTATTGGAGAAGGTGGTACAGCACCAGCTCCACCACTACCTCGCATCCAACCATCTCCTCTCCCCATCCCAGCACGGTTTCAGGCCCCAGCACTCTACCGAGACAGCCCTCATCAACATCTCAGACCGCGCGTTTCCGCCATGGATCAAAGTAAAATTTCGCTCCTTTGTCTTATCGATTTGAGTCGCTGCTTCGATGTCATCGATCATGCCAAACTGCTAGCCAAATTGCAGCTTACTGCATCGGACACTTCCTGGTTTGCTAACTACCTGTCCGGCCATACGCAGAGCGTCAGTCTCTCCTCAACATTGATATCGGCATCTCGTCCAATCACTCAGGGAGTTTTCCAAGGCTCCTCTCTCGGCCCCGCTACTCTTTACTCTATTGACCTTTACTCTTTACTCTATTGACCAAAATGACCTCAGCCTGCATGCCGCTGGCGCTTTTGTCACGCAATACGCCGACGACA
>JAXIVJ010009007.1:0-53022 GCA_036785665.1 Chirona hameri
GCCATGATGTGAAATAAAGCGCGCCCGAGGCGACAGTGATATTTGGACATGCGGAGGTCATGCAAATGTGTGTTTATGATTTAGTTTGTGATATGGTATAGCCTAGAAATTAGGGAAAGGTGGGTACCCTTTTGATAATTTTTCGTGTGAAAAAGGTGTGCGTGTACTCCTGTGGTTTATGAACCAAAAGTATGGGTTAGTTACCTTTTCTAAGTATTTAGGTACCTACCCCTAATCCTCCAGTTCCAAGATATTTCACCTAGTTAGGGCTGATTGAACAGTGGCTTTGTGCCCACTGGAGTTGGACACAAAGCCTCGCTTTCTTTACGCATAGATGAATTACAGGCTACAGCTCAGGACACAGAGCTCATATAATTGGCCATTAAGTGCCCTGATTTGTCCTCAGGGCACATATTAATGCTGGGCCGCTGGCATATTTTGTGGACAGTTTATTGCTGTTCCGACCAAAAAGAATGATTCTTGGAGCAATGAATGATTCAATCAGCCCTATTTTCTCTGTATGAAATGATCAATCGGACTCACAACAGGTTTGCGCATGAGGTGAATCGATCATGAGTCATTCATTGAAATAAGAATGATTCAATCAAAAGTAGTCGATTCACATTGAATCATTGACAAGTCTGACAGGGAGCCACTCGGCCCTTCGTGGTTGCACGTCCGTGATGATTATCGCGTGATTTGGTAGTAACTTGCAATAGCCATTAAGTCGTCACCCTGAAAAACAACTAATATCTGGAAAATAAATATATACCTAGGAAAACAAATTTACCGAACCTAACCTAACCAACCATGACATACATAACCAAACTGAATCTGTGTTTGCCACTTATATGCCAGTTTCAAGTTTCTGGCTACTGCAAGTCTCCATGCTTCAACTTTCAAGCATGCTTTTTACTTTTAGACACAGCTTGGGCTTATAATCTTAAATTAAATATGCATTTTTTTGTTAAATATCTTCTTTAAATACATCAAATATTCAAGACAAACAATATCTGTGATGACCTTAACAAAATTATCGGACCCTTCCGCATTTGTGTAGGACAAAAACATCCACAATTCACAGCACTATGGCCTATTGCCTAGCTCAACGCAATGTAATTAATGTCCAGACGAAATATGGCATACTATTGGAGGTTTTACCTAGTAGCCTATACTGATCACAAGTTTAAATTTAGGACAGTTTACATGCAGAAGTTTTGCAGACAGACCTACAGGACCTGCTTATGCAAATTACATGCTTTGCCATGCTCCATGTCTCAAAATTGACCTAAGTGAGAACTTTCTCGGAAAGTTTGAAACTTTTAAGGTGTCATGATATACTGGCCCCATTGTAGGTGTCAGACGTCCAGTTAAGGAATCAATCATCCTGCCTTAGCTGTGGTAAAATTTTTGAGCTATATAATATAGCTTACATTTTTTTAGGTCGCAACACCAGGTCGTACTTAGGTTCAACTGCCCTCATAAAATCATCATTGTGTTCAGAGGTCAGCATATTTTTTCATCACAGACTGCTGAAAACCATACATTTTTAATCAGCACAGTTAACTGTAAAATACAAATTATTGTAATTGTGCATACGTTTACTATATTTGGAGTATTGTGTACAAGCCTGGTCTCCAACATATAGCAGGAAGACATTGCTGGAGTTTAGAAAGAGTTAAAAAAGGCAACAAAAATGGTCATTGTCTTGGTAGTTTACCTTATGTAGATAGATTAAGAAATTGGGTATGTTTTCACTTAGATATAGAGGCTAAGAGGAGATCTAATTGAAGTCTTTCAAATTTGTAAATGGTCCAGCATTCTGGATATTTAAAAGGGAATGTTTGAGTTCCAACTAGGGGAAAATCGAGGTAGAGGGCATCCAGCATAAACTCATTATGAAACAAAGTGGACTAGGCTATGCCAGTAATTTTTCAGTAGAAGGGTTGTAGGACCATTGGAATATGCTACCAGGGATATCGCTGATGCAGTGGACACTTGCTTTCCTCCAAAATTAGATTAGATAAAAACCTTTACAGAGGAGGGATTAGTTCATAATACTCGTGGGATTAGCCTCTTTCATGCAGGAGAGTAGGTGATTTTGAAGGGGGGGGTGCAGCAACCTCGGATGGGCCCATGAGGCTCTTTGTTGCACTTTTCTTTTATGTCTCATTTATGTATCGTTTTGGTGACGTCATAGCTTTGGTATTACTGGTACACTTTTCTGTCCTGTCATAAATTAGAGAGAGAAAAAATATTACATTAAATGACAAATATTGCTTAGACCTGTCTATACTCTCTTCTTCTATAGGGGCCTCAAGAACTTACAATGGTCTTTAATCTAGCATCAGCTACAGAGTAGCTATCGAGTCTCTGCAACAACTTTATTTTTTCATGTATGATCAATATTTCACAAGAGTATAAATATAAATATTGCTTCACGGAGCGATATTGCATTAGTGTGCTGGAGAACCATTTTCCAACTTTCGATTTGTCGGAGAACAGATCTATTTTACCTACCACCCCTGCTACGCACAAACGCAAGGAATTGACAAGATATGACACAGCGCGTAACAACAATCTGCCTAACGTCTGCCATCGCATTTAGCAGTCTTTTCTGTTCGGATGTGAACGAAGCAAGGCACTGTACCGGTTGTCCAAAGGATTGGAAGCGTTTTTGTTTAGCTGTGTTGTTTGCATTGGACCCGCAAAAATGGCGCCTATTGTATTTGCGATGACCTTACTTTATCATGGCTTCTTGTAAATAAGAAAAGGTCAAAGCTTTATTTTTGTGCGCCATGGTGGATGGAAGAGGAAATATTTGCATATCTGCAGGACTCGTCTAACATGTTAACTAGGTGGCAAGCCCCCCAGTCACGGCTTCTGCACCCCCCCCCCCCCCCCACCCTCCCAGGTCGAGGCAAAAAACGGTCACTGGGGGGGGGGGGGGCCACAAGATTTAAATAGGTGATAATTGTTAGCACATTTAAATTGCCATTTGAACTGTTCTGTGCAAGTTATAGAGTTAGTTAGGTTAGCAGTTAGTTAGATATATATATATATATTTTGCAAAGGTAAATATTCCCTTTTAAAGATATTCACCTACCCAGGTTTTTCATGCAATATATTTTTGGAACTAGATGAACTGGAAAAAAGCATGGATTAGTGTTTGGACATGGACTCCCAAAACCTTAAACCAGTAAATGACTAATTAATGAATGACATGTCATTAATTTGAACCTTCTGTAAGGAACGCCAATAAAGTGATAATAGTTATAGTTATGTAGGCATTTAAACTAGTGATGTATATTTCATGTAGGTAAAGCTGTCTTTTCAGCTAGATTTGGAAAATTTGGCCACGCTGGTCCATTCTGGCTGTCATCTGTAACCACAATTAACCCGCCCTTGCCATGGGGGTCCAAGCCGAACGCCATGGATCTCCGAACCCAATGATGGCAGCGAGACCGCCGAAATGCGGATTCGAAAGCTCCTCAATGATAACACATCTAAAGCATACTCAAAAGGTTCACATTAGGTCACATGTCAGGTCACGGTCAGGTCAAAGGTCAAAATCGAGGTATTTGAGTGTATGGGACATAAGCACTTTCCATCCAAAAAGTCTTCGCTTGCGGCCATGATCACCCAAAGTGCTCTCAAATGTATAATACACATCCCGCATCCAGCCTTTAAAAATAAGATTGTTGGGCAACAGTCAAGGTCAAGATCAATGTCACAAAAGGTCACCATCTGCAAATATTTAGGCGAAAGTCATGAGTCATAGGGTTTTATGGGTTATTTTACACGTATAATTCGATAGTGATAGTCTTTACCCACCTGACTTCATTTAAGGGAATTTAGTGTAAAATTCAGGTCACGGTCAGGTCACATAAGGTCAAAATGTGAAATTGATAAATATAAAAAACATGTTTCTGGACCAGTTTTGCCTCAGAAATGCAGCGGTGACGTTAATTTGTTCGCACCCGATCATAAATAACATTACAAAACGTCATGAGTTACCAAGGTACTTTAGAAAACCACAAGTCAGTGAAAATAAATGGTGATATTGTTTTAAAATTTGGCTTAGGAATTTGCCATGTGTTTTTATAATATATTCCAAGTTTGTTAAAAAATATCTTTAAAAAAAATGAATGTGTTTTTTTTATGGGGGGAAGTGGGCCAACAACCCAAAATTTAAAAACTCCATGATAAATCCATTTATCCATAACTCATGACGCCCAATGCTATTTCTGTTTATCTGTTGAGGTTTTTGATTGCATTTTTCTCAAAAACAATGATCTTTGTACGGTCTGTATGAAGGATGGGCTTTCACTTATAATCGGATGAGAGGGGGCAAGGGGCTTTGGGAGATGCCCCACAGAAGCGTCATTTCAGGGAAACTAAGTAGGGGGACGCTAGCACACAGGCAATCAGGAAGTAAGCATAGTGTAGAAGTTCATGTCAGAATAGGACAGTAGATCATAATTCCCTCAGAATTAGTAGTCAGCTCAAAGTATAAGATCACATGTGATGGCTGAATGCCCAAAAGTATTAGGTCTAAATTTGATGAGTTTTGAGTGTTATGTTGCCCTTGATAAAGCCTGATATCATTTGTGTAACCGAGACATGGGTTATGAGGGGTATAATAGGGATAGGCTACAGGATTTCGAGTTACAAGGGTATAACATGTTCTCATACTGCAGAGAATCACGACAGGGGGGGGGGGGGGGCGGAGTGTTTGTATATGTAAATAGCTTGTATTTGCACTTCTAGAGTTGATGATTACTAGTAAAGTAAGAGAAGTAGAATCAATCTGGATCGACATTAGAATTGGTACAGGAAACAGAGGAAGGTTCAGGATAGGTGCATTTTACAGACCAGGAATCTTTCGAGGAACTCCCAAGCTGAAACAGACCCAAGATATTTGTGAGGAAATAGTAGGAACTTTCGGGCTCAGTGTCTTATTATGGGAGATTTTAACTTAAGAGGATGCGAAAGTATAGCAGAAGAAATAAATGAGTGTAGGTCGTATAGGCAAATCTTTGAAGAGGAGCTTTTCATGCATCAGTTTTGTAGCAGAGCCAACCAGCATTGTTCCATTCTAGACTTGTATTCTCAGACAACAGTGATCTAGTTAGTGACATAAGTATTTGCGAAGGTCTAGGACCAGTGATCAAACATATGGTTAAATTCCATATCTCATCAGAATGAGGCCCAAAGATAACCTTATTATGGTTCCAAACTTCAGCGCGGCTGATTTTGATGGCTTTAGAAATGACCTCTCGCACAGATAAATGGAACGTTGAGTTGGCAGGTTTAGATGCATGTGAGGCCTCTGGAATGTTTTCAAAGACTAGATTAAGCCAAATTCAGAATCGGCATATACCCTCAGGCACAAACGTAACAGAACCAAGGGCAAACCAGTTTGGCTTACCCCCAAAAGTACGGAGTGCTATACAAGCTAAAAAAGTGCATTTGGCATTTTGAAGGGGAATCTTCACTAGATATAAATCAGAAGGGCCTACCAGAATGCAAGAAATTCAGTTAAGAAAAAGGTCAGGAGCTCTAAAAGGGCAAAGGAACTTGATTTAGCTAGACATTGTAATGCAGATAGTAAGAAGTAAGAAGTTATTAGTAAGAAGTTATTATAAGTTCAGTACAATTTCCAAAAATATAGGTCCATTTAAGGTAGATGATGCGTTAGTTAGCAAGGACAGTGAAATGGTTGAAGTGCTTAATGATCAATTCCAATCTGTCTTTACTATCAGAGGACAGAGTAGTATTGCAGCACTTCGGCCTGAGCCAGAGACAGAGGAGACTATAGGAGAGCTAGGTGGCATAGTAGTGAACTTGTTCTAGAATATCTAAAGAAAGTAAGGCCTAACAGGCAGAAGGACCTGACCTGAGAATCTGAAAGGGAGTCAGTTCCATTAGCCATAATATTTTCTCAATCACTCGCAGATAGTAAAATTCCACTTGATTGGAAAAGAGCAAATGTTGTTCCTATTCATAAAAAGGGAGATAGAAGTAAAGAGGAAAACTATAGACCGGTTAGTCTGACCTCATTAGTCTGCAAGGTGCTGAATCAATCATCAAAGATAAGATTTTGAATTCTTGGAGCAAAATGAACTAATCAAGGATACACAGCATGGCTTTAGGAAGGACCGTTCTTGTTTAACTATCTTCTGGAGTTTTTGGATGTTGCAACAGATAGCTTTGATCAGGGTAAACAGCTAGATGTAGCTTTTCTTGATTCAGTAAAGCATTTGACAAAGTCCCCCATACAAGACTGGGGTTTGCAACTTAAAATTAATGGGATCAGGGGCAATATTCTGGATTGGATAGAAACGTGGCTTTCAGGACGCCAGCAAAGGGTTATATTGAATGGGTGTCAATCACAATGGAAGGAGGTTCTCAGTGGGGCTCCACAGGGCTCAGTCCTAGGCACATTGCTTTTTATAATATTTGTGAATGCAATTGAGAACAGTATAGACAGCAAAGTCTTGAAATTTGCAGACGATCTAAAAGTTGTCAGGATTATTAGAGGAAAACATGATCAGGATGTTTTTCAATCAGATCTGGACATGCTAGTTGAGTGGTCTGAAGCATGGCAGATGAAATTCAATTTGAGTAAATGTAAGATTACGCACGCTGGACGGGTTAGCAGTAAACATAGGTATGAAATGGGTGGGCAGAAAATGGAGCAGATTGAAAGGGAAAGAGATTTAGGTGTCGTGGTAAACAATAGACTATCAGCGTCAGACCAGGTTGTAGAAGCTAGGAAAAAGGCACTAAGAATGCTAGGGGCCATTAACAGAAATGTGTCATACAAGAGTGAAAAGGTAATAACAAAACTGTATTGTGCATACGTTAGACCACATTTGGAGTATTGTGTACAAGCCTGGTCTCCAACATATGAGAAAGATTGCTGGTTGTTAGAAAGAGTTCAAAAAAGGGCAACCAAAATGGTTAATTGTCTTAGTAGTTTACCTTATGAAGATAGATTAAAGAAATTGTGTATGCTTTCACTTATATATAGAAGGCTAAGAGGAGATCTAATTGAAGTCTTCAAATTCGTAAATGGTCAGCATTCTGGATATTTAAAGGGCATGTTTGAGTTCAATAGGGAAAATCGAGGTAGAGGTCATCAGCATAAACTCATTATGAAACAAAGTAGGACTAGGCTACGACAGTCATTTTTCAGTAGAAGGGTTGTAGGACATTGGAATATGCTACCAGGGGATGTCGCTGATGCAGTGACACTTGCTTCCTTCAAAACTAGATTAGATAAATACTTTACAGAGAAGGGATTAGTTCATAAATACTCGTGGGATTAGCCTTCTTTTATGCAGGTAGAGTAAGGTGATTTGAAGGGGCGAGACTGGTGGAGGGGGGGGGGGGGGGGTGCAACCTCGGATGGGCCCAAGAGGCTCTTTGTTGCACTTTTCTTTTGTCTTTATGTCTTTATGTTACATTTTAGCTGATGTTTTCGTCAAACTCGTGTGTAGTGACACCACTAAATGCGCTATATATAAAAGATTGTTCGACGAAATTGCTTCATTTTTGCACAGAAGACGTAAAATTGATGTGAGCAAAAGTGCTTAAAGTTTCATGTTGATAGCGCTATTTTTTTTGTTTTAGCTATTGCGAAAGTTCGTCGGGAGGGGTGGGGGTGGCGTGTTTGGAAATAGCAACCAAGTTAAGGAGAGAGGCTGATATCTTAGGGAGACATAAGTCAGTCAAAAATATAGATATTGCTTTGGGATGGGGGTGGGGCATCGTCCATACTTGGTTCTCCAATATATCTGCCGGTTTTTGAATATGTTTGAAAAATTTGATTTTGTGGAAATTGTTCCCCCAAAAAACAGTTTTCATCCTAAAATCAAAATTGTATAATATATTCAAAAACCGGAAGATATATTGAAGACCCAAGTATGGACGATTCCCCCTCCTCCCCCCCCCCCCCCCCCCCCAAAAAAAAAACAAAAAAAAAAACAATTAAAGCAATATCTATATGTTTGACTAACTTATGTCTCCCTAAGTGTGTCCCTAATCCCTAAGTATCTGTGTCCCTAAGTATGTAAGTTATGTCCTCCTTAACTTGTTGCTATTTCCAAACACGCGTGGGGTGACGTTAAACGTCCCCCAGTCAATGGTGGGTTAATAACAATGTATAATTTGGCTGCTCATCAATCATCTCAACATAATTGTTTGAATGCACAACTATTTATTTTATGAATATTACTACCCGTTTTAACTATATCAATGGACTAGGGAAAAAAGACAGAGTAAGTGTGACTGTTCGTGAACAAGAACGGGTGAAATTAAAATAAGTCATCTTATCCCTCGCCCTACGGGGGGTCCTAAAACGACCCCCCCCCCCCCCCCCCCCCGAGGCTTTTCTTGCATGACTTTTCACACTTGCCGCGAATCTTGGAGACATTTTTGGTAGCTGAGTTTGCAACAATTATACGTATGCTGTAAAAATTGCATTGAAAATGGTTGAGTAATTTGGGAGATAATGATGTTTTGATGACGTCATGTTGGTGGAAAAATGATAAATGTTTGACAAATCGTAGAAAACAGAGTTTTGAAACAAATTTCAAACGCAATTCAGAAAAGATACAAATGTTATTTTCCTTAAAATGTAAATCTCGGATTTTCGAAATTTGGGGTTTTTGACCCCTAAAATGAACAAAAACTTTTTTTTAATCACCACAAAATCAATATTTTCAAAGATGTTAAAAAACAGAATATATGTGAGAACTGAGCATGGACAATACTCAAACCAAATTTCAAAACAATATCTCTATTTTTGACTGAGTGTTGGCTTCCTAAGTGTAAGAAACTCATGACGTCATTTTTTAAAGATGTTTGCCTTTTTTACCAGATACGAACAAATTAAACCTAATAAATTGCATACCGTTAGATTCCAAACATGACAGGCAACATGCTGGTTCTTACCGCGTTGCTTTATGTTGCTTGGTTTGGAAGTTAACAGGGGGTCTTTTTAGGACTCCCCCCCCCCCCTAGGGCGAAGGTCAAAAAAGCTCCCGGAGTGCGAGGGTTAAGCCTGCCCCCCGCCCCCAGTCAAATTTCCTTAGACGAGTCCCTGCATCTCTGGGTTTATTTTTGATGGTTTATTCCTATCATTCAAGGGATGAACGATGGAAGTTTATCTGTGCGTATTTAGGAAGTGGTGTCTAATTACGCACACAGTAGAGTATCTCAATTCCGCACATCCTAAATGACAGCCGTTTTGTATGTCCAAGGCCTACTTTGCTTGGCTAGTCTAGCATACAAGTTAACACAAGCTTGTATATTATATTGCACCCACCATGGGAATGGTGAATAAGTTGGTTGGCGGCAATTCCCATCTTTATCATTTAGATAATCATGTTTACCATCTCCAATTTGTAGAGAGAGAGAGGAGAGAGAGAGGGAGAGAGAGAGAGAGAGAGAGAGAGAGAGAGAGAGAGAGAGAGAGAGAGAGAGAGAGAGAGAGAGAGAGAGAGAGAGAGAGAGAGCGACAGCGACAGCGACAGCGACAGAGACAGCGACAGAGATATTCCGGATATAATTTAAAGATACTTATTTTGGCTGGGAAATACTAAAACTTAGGAATATCATGACATTTGCATTTGATTTGTATACATTTATCACCAGGTAAGCATATTTTATTTTAATTGAATACCTATCAAGCGAAACATAATATGGAAATACTGAAATCAGGGTGGGCAGCATTTCTTGACTGGGGGGGGGGGGGGCAAAACGGCTCACTGGGGGGCAAAACGGCTCACTGGGGGCCATTTACCCCCCCCCCCCCCCCCCCATTAACATGTTAAAATAGGCCCTGCCACTAACCCTTCCGCCCTGCCTGCCCACAGGTACAGCGTGCTGCCGATTGTGATGGGCGCCCATCCAGACGACTACAAGCGCGCAGCCCCGGAACACTCGTTCATCCACGTGGACGACTTCAAGTCTCCGCAGGAGCTGGCCGACTTCCTTCACGCACTCGACCGGGACGACCACCTCTACAACTCTTATTTCCAGTGGAAGGGCACGGGGGAGTTCATTAACACCTACTTTTTCTGCCGGCTTTGCGCAATGGTGCATGACGAGGGCCACCAAAAGACAATCCCTGACCTCAACGAGTGGTGGCGAGGCGCGGGCACGTGTGTCAACGGAAAGTGGCCGCGACACGAGCCCGAGAGGACGTGAGAGGCGGTGACGTGACGTTTGGTGCACGCCGCCGGACGTTGGCGGACGTGTGGACGTGAGAGACGTGAGGGACGTGTTGACCGAATACGGCTCGACCGGCGGGACGTGATGCCAGGCGCAAAACCGAGGCCAGTCTTGTGGTTGGTATATTGTCAGATGCGATGTGGGGTGAGGTGTCGAAATGCGGGTGCACTCAGCACCCAGTGTGCACTGTGCAGTGTGGGTGCCAACACTCGCCGGAGGAGGGCACAATTCGGGGTGCAACATCCGTGGGGGTGAAGTGAACGAATGAGCCAGGAGCTCAAAATCAGCAACGCGAATCCGAGTACGCGTCAGTTTTCCGGCCTACGGCCGTACAGCATGACCCAAATACCGCCGCAGGCCGGGCGTGAGCGGGCATACGGGGCACTGTCAGTAGCAGCTCTGCCGCTGTCGGTATGGCCTGACGTGCGCTGCGCAGTGCGCAATAGGCCGCTCTCACCCGACCTGGCGGGGACCAACCGGAACAAACGCGGTATCTGATTGATAATAACCGGGGCAATGGTGGCAGCAGGGCGTATGGGCAGCTAGTCACGGCAGGGTGGCGCGGATACAGTCCGGTAACTGTACATACAGAGACTGTCCGGTAACTGTACATACAGAGACTGTCCGGTAACTGTGCATACAGAGACTGTCCGGTAACTGTGCATACAGAGACTGTCCGGTAACTGTGCATACAGAGACTGTCCGGTAACTGTACATACAGAGACTGTCCGGTAACTGTGCATACAGAGACTGTCCGGTAACTGTGCATACAGAGACTGTCCGGTAACTGTGCATACAGAGACTGTCCGGTAACTGTGCATACAGACTGTCCGGTAACTGTGCATACAGAGACTGTCCGGTAACTGTGCATACAGAGACTGTCCGGTAACTGTGCATACAGAGACTGTCCGGTAACTGTGCATACAGAGACTGTCCGGTAACTGTGCATACAAAGACTGTCCGGTAACTGTGCATACAGAGACTGTCCGGTAACTGTACATACAGAGACTGTCCGGTAACTGTGCATACAGAGACTGTCCGGTAACTGTGCATACATAAGACTGTCCGGTAACTGTACATACAGAGACTGTCCGGTAACTGTGCATACAGAGACTGTCCGGTAACTGTACATACAGAGACTTTCCGGTAACTGTGCATACAGAGACTGTCCGGTAACTGTACATACAGAGACTTTCCGGTAACTGTGCATACAGAGACTGTCCGGTAACTGTACATACAGAGACTGTCCGGTAACTGCATACAAAGACGGCGGCTGGGTTTTTATGATGGTGTTGCTCCGTTCCGCCACGTAGTGGCTGTTTCCCAGGGGGTTTCAGGCTCGTTCGAGGCTCGTTTCAGGCTCGTTTCTGGCCAGTTGGGACGGTCGCGATCAAACTGAGCGGCCGCTGAGTGAACGTGAAGCACGATCATGCCAATCGGTGATCTCCAGCGTCGCACCGGGACCCCGCCCGTGCTGACGTCACAACGGAACATTCCTTCTCGGCCGTCCGGAGCGGCGTGTTGCAGCCGCAGCAGTTGACGCGGTGTTTGTACGCTGGGTCCGCCCGTGTTGTGATGAATTGGTGTGTTATTGACGGCCAGTGGCAGATTGCAGACATTCCGCGAGACTTACACGATACAGATCGCAGTTAATAGCCGGAGCAAGAGGCAGGACTGTTACTGCGCTCCAGGGACAGTGATTGCCGAGTCATATTTTATTATCTGCAGGCTGGGATGCCGCTGTGATCATGGGTGGAGTGTCCTATTCAAATGGTGGGGCCACTGCCCCACCAACTTTGTGTTTTTCCCCACCAACTTTTGTCAGAATTGAAGGTTTTCTGACGTTAAATGGTCATTTTCACCTTAAAAACAACCACCCAATATGACATTTCGCCCCACCAACTTTGTTCTAAAAAGCTACACCCATGGCTGTGATCCCTGTTATCGACGGCCAGCCGGCCATTGCAGACATTCCACGAGACTTCCACGAGACAGATCGCAGTTAATCAACACAAACACTCCCTGCCAACCTCGAACCGCTGTTTGCTGTGTTTTAGGCAGCGCCTCGCGCTTTTTCGGGTCCAGACTCAGCCCCACTGCACTTCGAGCTCCCGCGCGAGCCAGTCTATCGGGCGTGATACGCCGCTGAACTGCGCTGCCGGTGTGAACCTGCAGTATCCCATTCTGCCGTCAGAGGGCGCTCGAGGTCGGCCCCGGAGGCAGCGTGACTGGTGTTGGCCTACCACGCGCCGCTCCATGGCTAGCCACGGTTTACATTGCAATACCAAAGACTGATGATTGTTTGGTTTGATGATTGTTGTACTGTTATTTATCACTGTGAAAGTTTGGCTTGCATGCCAACAATATTATATTGCAATTTATTTTATTGTGACTGGGTCGGGATTGTCCTAAATCTTTTTGATAAATACATGATGGAAATAATAACAGCAGCACGAACTTGCACGATTTATAGAAGAAAAACTAACTGGACCAGATGCCAACTTGGTTCAGACCAGACCGGTCCGATTGAATCAAAATCCATTAGTTTCCTTCAGCATGAACATAATTCAAAGTCATCTAGGAAGAAATGGGGAGATGTGTATAAATACAATCAGAAATGAACGGACAATTACGCCGACACATACAGGCTTCTTAATATCGTGCATACACGCCGACACGTACAGGCTTCTTAATAGCGTACATACACGCCGACACATACAGGCTTCTTAACAAGGCATTGATTGATTGGGGTCTCAGCAGAACGCCATTGACTGGGGGAGGAGGGGCGTTAAACGCCCCCCTGGTTATCTTCCGAACCAATGATCGCAGTGAGACGCGCAAGACGGTAATCGAAAGCTCTCAATGAGACGAATCCAAAACATACTCAAAATTGTCAAAGTGATGCCAAATGTCAGGTCATAGGTCAAAATCGACATATTTGAGTTTATGGGCCATACTTTCCATCCAAAGCCTTCGATTACGACCATGATCACCCAAAGTGCTGCACATCCAGCATGAGGTAAAGTGAGATTGTTGGACAAGGTCAAGGGTCAAGGTCAGGTCACAAAAGGTCACTATGCTAAACATATCTACGAAAGTTATGCAACACATGTTGTAAGTTATTTTCCACATAAAATTTGTTAGTGATAGTCATTTTACCACCTGACTTCATTTACATGAAGTTAATGTCAAGTTCAGGTCAAGTTCAACCTGTTCAAGTCACTGAAGGTCAAAATTTGTAATTGATAAATATAAATAAAAAAGGCATGTTTTGTCTAAAAACAAATATAGTGGTGTAATTTATTTCAGTCAAGAAATGCTGCCCACCCTGATTTCTGCATTTCCATATCATTTTTGCTTGATAGGTATTCAATTAAAATCAAATATGCTTACCTGGTGATAAATGTATACAAATCAAATGTAAATGTCATATTCCTAAGTTTTAGTATTTCCCAGCCAAAATAAGTATCTTTAAATTATTTCCAGAATATCTTGAATTTAAATATCCTTAGAACATAATGCATCATAGATGAGGGTGACACCTTTGGGGGTGTCGCAGACCGAAGGTTGTTTTTAACATGTTCTCGAGAACTTGAAGGTGGAGGACCCTTTCAAAACAACAGCATGTGCGTCCATGTGACTCTCAGCAACTAGGGCGAATCTGGAGAAACGAAGTCATGGGTCAATTCAGAAAATTATGTTCTATAGACCAGTGTCAATAACCCCAAACCAACGATGTGAGCACGGGGGCGCCAACCTCTGACGTCACGCGCAAATTCCAATCAGCTGTTGTACGGTTAAACTATTTATCGGATTGAGCGCGCCGCCGCAGTAGAGCTGCAAATTTAGTGGACACCCAGGCCACCGAGTGGCGGTATTTAACGACCTGAGTACTATTGTTGATTATAATAGCTAAAGAAGCATTATTCAAACTATGTTGTTAAATTTATTTTTTTTGGCTTGTGCTAGCATTTCTTTCTGTGAAAAAAAGTCAACAAGTGCAAATAACTTCTTACCAAAATAAATACTATTTATTATATAGTATTTATTTATCTCATGAGTCATGTCATACTCATGAATCATGTCATACTCATGAGTCATGTCATACTCATGAGTCATGTCATACTCATGAGTCATGTCATACTCATGAATCATGTCATACTCATGAGTCATGTCATACTCATGAGTCATGTCATACTCATGAGTCATGTCATAATCATGAGTCATGTCATACTCATGAGTCATGTCATACTCATGAGTCATGTCATACTCATGAGTCATGTCATACTCATGAGTCATGTCATACTCATGAGTCATGTCATACTCATGAGTCATGTCATACTCATGAGTCATGCTCATGAGTATGCACGCACGGATTATATGAAACCGTCCTTGCTTTCGAGTCTATAGTCTCTATTCATATTTAGTCCCTTTTACCTTTTACGAAATTATTTTGATACTTTCGTTGCAATACATATCAAAGCAGGAATGCCACAGTGGAATGTCCAGCCACTGTACCTACCATTTTGTTTAAGTTTGACATCTGAATGGGCCCGTATTACTGCGACGAAAGTCCTATTCCACCCGCAGTCTCCGAACAGTCTTCATAATTAGATTACACCTTTTGCAATATTCTCATTTCTCTCCAAGCACATACTTTAGTTTGGCCTTCGCTGATGCAACCAGTTAGCGTGTCACTTCCCGGTTAGAAAGGTCCTGCTTTTCCTGCAGAAGTTTCTACCGTCTGGGAATGGTGCAAAGAATCCAGATAATTTCGCCGTTGCCGTATATTTCCATCATGCGTCGGCGAGAGGTCATCGACATCATATTTTGTTTTGCCAAAGATACGCACGCCAGTAAAGAAAAGGGACATTAAATAACCAGCATAGGAAGTAGGAACATAATCAGAACATACTATCTTATACTGGCATATGGTAACAGTAACATGCCTACTACATATCAAGCATTTACATGCCGCATCATCGCCTATTTCAACTATTTGTCACCTATTTAATTTGCCACCTATCCTAATAATCACTTATATCCTAATAAAACATACGCATATGCGCATACCCACACAAATGACGCAAACGAATATCAACCAAACGAAACGAAACGAATGACCGATATCGGTGATAAGTCGCCGCTATTCAGACGTTGGAACCGTGAGTGACAAATACATCAGCAGCTTTTACGAAGCATAAATACACGTGGAAACATCGAGTCGATTGCTACATAACAATACAAGCACATGATGCGTGCCAGCACAAATACAAGCTCAAACATCTCGTCTCCAGCAATGCGCTCACGACAAGTAAAATTCAAGTTTGATAAATCACCGGATATGTCAATCTTTTTCAGACAGCATACCTCACCACTATCTGCAGCACACAATCTATTATTGCGCAAAGACAAACTACATGTCGCATACTACGCTTTGGATTTTTTGGGCACCTCAAATGCTCGGGTTATTGGCGATAGACTGTGTGTCTTGTAGACGACACAATGCTAGTGGCGGTGGCTGCCAGGGCCATCATCACGCTGTCGCTCCGCATGTGCTGCACCGGGCCGCCGCCGCCGCCGCGGCCTGGTGACGGCCGGCCGCGGCCTGGTGACGGCCGGACACCGATGGCGGAACGCGCGATCCCATAAGCACGGTACCAGCATTGGGGCGAGCTTGCGGTGGCGCGCGCTCGCGCAGCTCTGGCCGCCGCACGGTGGACCATCTTGGTATTATCTTGTATCTTGGCATTGGCTTGGTGAGCCTCTTGAGCAGATGGTCGGTCTTGGCATCGGGCTGCTTATTGAACACAACGGCCAGCGCCTTGGCAGCGCGCGCCACCGTCAGCGGGCGCCGCTTCTTCAGCGCCAGCTTGGCGAGCATCACGGTGACGATTTCTTGCTGCGGCACAGTCACGCTGGGCCGGGCGGCGGCCAGCAGCGCCGTCAGCTGCGTGTGCTGCCACGGCGCCGCGTGGGAGAGCGGCACGCCGTGCCACCGCTCAGCCAGCGTGCTCAGCACGTGATCGCCGTCTCCGTTAAGAAAGAAGACGTCCGCTCCACGATGTCAGTCACCGTGGCCAGCACGCGCTCGGTGGCGGTGGCCTCCTCGCGGCTGACGCGCACCTGCCGCACCAGTGGCAGGGTGGCGCGCGCCGCCTCCAGCCCGGTCACGCCGGCCGCCACCGCCGCCAGCTGCCGCTCAGCCTAGTTCTCCGGCGACACCGCACCTCTGTTGAGCTGGGTCAGCAGCGGCTGCACCAGAGCCGTCACCACGGCATTGGTGTGCTGGTCGGTGGCGGCCCCGATACAGGTGAGCGCCGCCGCCCGGACCGCGGCGTCCTCAGTCGTGTCCAGAACGGCCAGGTGCTCCGCCAGTGGTCCGCCTCCGCCTCGCCCACCAGCCAGGGGCAGGAGCTGAGCACGGAGAGCGCGGCCGTTTGCAGAGGCCGGTCTCCGCCGGCCACCTCGGCCAGCAGCACGGCAGCCAGCCGCGGCCGCAGCGGCTCCACAGCCGGCGACTCGTCCGCGCCGCCGTCCGCCAGCAGCCGGCCATGCGCGCTCAGCGTCTCCAGCCGCTCGGCGGCCGAGTCTCCGCGCCGGCCTCCAGCTGGCCAAGTAGGGCCGGCACCGCCTCACCCAGCACCAGCTCCCGGCCGCCGGCGCAGAGCACCACCAGCAGCGGCGCCGCGCCGGCCATCAGTCGGTCGCCGCCTCGCTGCGCCGCGTGGTGCAGACACTCGGCCAGCAGGGGGCGCGTCCACTGATCGGCCTGCGCCGGCACAGCCGCCACCAGCTGTAGCGCGCGCGGCTGCACCTCCGGATGTCGCATCTGTCGCGTGACGCCGTGCGAGCTGTCCGGCGGCGGCGTGAAGTTCACCCGGAAGTAGCAGGCCAGCAGCTCGAACAGGTCCTCGGCCAGCGAACGAACATGTCCTCGGCCAGCGAACGAACATGTCCTCGGCAGGGTGGCGAGGCAGTTTGGCAGGTGGGTGCCTCACACTGCTGACCGGGCATACATGCGCATGCGCTTGGCGTTGCGCTCATTCACCCGGCACTCCCTCAGGCTGCCTTGCAGCCATTTCAGGCGGATGTGCGTCCGTGTGACGGCGTACTTTCGCACCACCCGAGGGTCGATGCGGGAGTACTCAAACGCCTCCACCTGCTCTAGCCACTGCAGTGACGGCACAGCCAGGCTCCTCGGTTCAGCCGCTCGATCCACCCAGAGCTCTTGGACTAGCTTGACCGGGAGCACACTGGCCGGACACAGTGCCAAGGCTGCTGTCCACGGAGCGACACTTGTACGCCAGGAAGCCAGCAACGTACGCCAGAGCTTCCCGGCCGAACTCCAGACTGGCCGCCACGGGGTGACCAGATGGCGGTCCTTGGTGGGTCTGCGCATCTTGCAGGAGCTGGCTGGACTGCAAGTCGTCGTCCGGATCATCCGTAACCGCCCCCTCGTCCCTGAGGTCCTTCAGGACGCTGGCGCTCAGGTACACAGGATTCTTCTCCTCCATGGCGATAGAGGCGCCGGAGGCCGATGGCTGGCTTCTTGAGCCGGCTGCCACTGCCGGTGACGCGCCCATCAGCAGCAGCCGGATGCGCGTCTTCACCTCCACCGGCGTCGGGTCGGTGTTGGTCTCGGACATGCACCAGATCTGCGAAAACAATGATACAAATCAGAAATATTGTGTCAAGCATGCAAATATTAGGACTCAGCAGTACCGTCTGTATACAACACAGGCATACAATGGAAGGACTGACTGAACTTGAACATGTTCAGTGCTAGCACAAATAATTCAATTAGTGCATCACAATAGTGTGCAAATCATTAAAGTCTGAAATGCAACATTTTGAATAAAAAACATGTCTTGCCAACTATCACTGTCTTCTGTCCCCTGTCGGCTGTCACTGTCCAATTGTTGGATGTTTAATATGCCAGACTTCTACTATGGGGTGCAGAAGATGCTGACACACTTAAAGGGAATGTTTCACCTTTGTATTAGTTTTAAATTGAGATAGCCATTATCTATTGAAATGTCTAAATTACTCAGGTCATTTTCCCCAAAACTTAACAGTTTTTAAGCAATTTAATTTACCATTTGCAAAATGAATCCAGGCTGGTGCAGCCGCTGATTGGCTAACAGACACTTCTTCAGCCAATCAGCAGCGGTATATAATGATGTCATTTGCCCAAATCTAAAAACTTTATTTGTAAACGTTAAGTGACTTTGCGAGTGAAAAATATCACAATGGTTTTCAGCAGCACTTACTTCATATTTTCTACTACAATCAATGTATATTTGACAACTTTCAGAAAGGTGAACATTCCCTTTAAACACTGAAACACTACTAACATCATGAAGTCACTATGAACGCATAAGAGTTGACACTATGACACATAAGAGTTGTGGCGCCCTAAAACCCCAATATGCCACCAGTGTTTTGACATAGGGTGAAGATGTCCAAATCTCATTTTTTTTCATGCTATCAGTGTGTGCACATAATACTGATGCACTAAGACACTGATAAAGTATTGGCACTTTAGTGCATTGGTATCTACATTTCAATAGCATGAAACATCTGATGTTTTGATGTGTCCGAGGCTACAGTCGTTAACTATCAATATGATCATCATGATGCTTGGATGTTTCTTTATCACTGCCAGTTTGATATGCTGAGAAAGTACATCAAACATTTGAGTAACTGCTGCTTTTATCATACTGGTTGCAAATTTTATCTCACTGTTTTGTTTTCAAACTTGAACTGGATATGCAAGGAAGTCAATATATTTGCACATGACACCATTGGCTTTGGGAGGCAAATAAGCTTGATGCTTCGAAATTATTTGACTGAATTTCGCTTCATTTAAAAGCCCGTTAAATGATGAGCTCATTGTAGCATTGTTAAAATTTGACAATGTATCGTAAACGCACATTTATATCACAATTACGTACCCGCACACTCAACACACAGCGCGAGGACTCGGGAAGTGGTGATCACTGGCGATGTTTTGCAAACGTGTGCAGTGTTATCAGCGTCAATCAGCTTATTCAGCAACGACAATTCCCGTCGCTGATTGGTCAACTTTCACGGTTCCGGTGTGCGCAGTACTCAAGAAACACGTCACTGCTTGCCAATACAGTAAACTTTGAAATATGACAGCCTAAAAGTCAAATTTTGAAGCGCGCAACAAAAATTTCCAAGATTTTTGTGTCTCAAAATAAAACTATTTGAATTACCTACTTAATGCTTTCATTTACACGACCCGACTATTTATGGTTCTTCAAAACTCAGAGATGCAGCCCAGTATTTGCAAACGAGAGCCTAAGGCTTTCGAGCAAATTTAACTATGTTTCGACAAAATTTATGGATAAACTTTTGTATCATTTAAAAGCTCTTGAAATTTTGATCAAGATGTGAAGTTATCTCGACCCGACTATTTCTAGTTGTTTAAATCACATGGGTTGCAGTTCAAAGAGAGTGTGCTGTTGTGGTGTGTTGTACATTGGAGAACTGATAGTGAATATTTCCCAAATTCAATTTCAGAGACTAATAGGTGTTTTTCAGTCGTCAGTTTCTTGTTATTTCAGATATGCATTCAAAGTTGAGTTCAAACCTTCGGATTTTCTACAACGCTGTCATTTGGAAGATGCCCTACCCTGCATTTTTCTTTTTATAATTAGACAGTTAAATTATAGTTGCTTTCTTTTTTGTATATAAGTCTCACATATGAACGTTAATATAAATTAACTCAAATATCCATAGTCTAAATACCTTTTTAGCCTAAACAAAACAGCTGAAAAAAGTGATCGCCATAGGGTCTGTGTTGAAGGCCGGCACTCGGCGCTACCTAGTATTCTATTTACCGTGGATGTGAGTAAGCACACTCCCTTTAAATCTGACTTCTGGAGTCTGGACCAGACCAGACCAGACAAGGCTTGGATACGTTTCTTTTTACCATTTTTCGATATTCCTGACGTAAAGGGGTTAAATGGCCTTGGGCAGGGGCGTAACTTTTTTTAAATCATTGGGGTTGCACTTAGTTGTTAAGAGCCCATTTGTAACACATCGCGGCATAAGCGCTGTTCACAGCGTGCTAAATCGCGTAAGCTATGTTTAGTAGGTAGCCTGTTTGGTTCCTACCGTAAGCTATTTTCAGTTCCAACCAAATAACTGGTAGGATGCAGCTCAGTAGCCAATAAATACGTCAATTTCAATCAAGTTTAATGTAATGCTGCTTAGCTTTGCTTTACAAACTATTTCACATATGCTGAAAGTAATGTCTTGTTAAATTTGACATGCATTGTATATTTTACTGTTTCTACTTATTTATCTACTATATAATATTCCAAATATACCAGACAGTTAGTCAATAGTTGTAAAACTCAGAGCCACGGAGCCGGCGCTGGGCCTGAAAAGTATCTAGGGCCTTGGGCCTGAAAGGACTAGCCATACAGCTTGCCGGGGTTATGTAGTGCTCAAGTAGAGCAAATATGTGTATTCAGTATACAACATACGGTGCATACGCTGGACTTGGTTGCACCCAAGTAATGCCGTGCTTCTGTGGTGCACTGCTTGAGCTATGCCAGCGGCGGTGCCGGGCGTGGTTTTAAATATTTCCGTGTTTTTTCTTTCAACACCACTAGTAGTGAAGTTCGACAACTGAAGTGAGATGCAAATTTCCGTAATTTTGATGAAAAGGTACAGTTTTTAGTGCAGTATTCACAATCAGTCTAAAAACGTAATTGCGCTGCTTTTACTTTTGTTTCTGCATGCATGTAGCATGTTAGCTTACCTTTAGATCGTCCAGGGAAATTCACCTCGAAAACTGTTGTGTTCTGCTGTTGTTTTGAAGGGCTTCTCGCAGGCAGGGGCAGATCCAGGGGGGAAGGGCCACCCCCCAAGGTTCTGAAACCGTGATTTCCCCTTCCCAAAAATGCTGGACAGCTGACGGTCCGCTCTACCCCCGCTCAACAACTTCTCGCTGACGGCCCGTTCTCCCCCCGCTCAACAACTTTTCGTGGAAATACGCCACTGGATTTGTCCCCCCAAAACTCACGGTTGGATCCGCCCTGGTAGGCAGTCAGCTCAGCCAACGATCAGTCGGTCAACGATGCATGCTTATTAGCTAACGCAAATCAACAGTAATAGTCTTCTTTAAAGCACATCATCAGTCAACGCTCCGTAACAAGAAGTCTCATCTTCATAAACGCACATCTTTACAAAAATAAAATTACACTGTATTGCACAAAACATTCACTTACACTACACTTTGTTTGCCATTTAATGTGATGCACACAATGGAATAAGCACCTATTATGACAACAAATACAAAGCATGTCAATATAGCTGACTAGCTTCGTCAGAAGACACAGACATTGACCACCTCCCTCAGTCGTCGGCAGAGGGCCGCCGACTTCGCCAACGCCATCTCGACCAGCTGTTGTTGTTGGTCTCCCTCCCCCGGCTAGGAGCCGGGTGTAGCTGATCGGCTCTGTAGGGACCAGGTGGCAGCTGCCAGGGCCGCCACCACGCTGTCGCTCCGCAGGTCCTCCATGTTCGGTGAGATGGTCCCAAGTAGGCGTAGCCGGGTTCCCATCTGCTCATGGAGCTGATGGGACCTCTGCTCGATGTCCAGCTCCCTGCCCAAAGATCAAAAGCATGCCAAAATCAGTCCACTGGAAATGGTGTCAGCCACTTATCAAATGTCTGCAACAGTCACATCAATCACAATAGCCTGGAATACAATCGGTTGACCAAATGGAACTCAAATGGGCAACACTTCTGTTGCAAACTAGTGTTGTCACACATTTGTATCAAGAAAACATGAGATTCACAAATAGGTGGAATCTATCTTCTTCTTCACACAACATTTGAAACCACTCAGCATTGTATTAAAGGGAATGTTTCACCTTTCTGAAAGTTGTCAAATATACACTGGTTGTAGTTAAAAATATGAAGTAAGTGCTGCTGAAAACGATGGTGATATTTTTCTCTTGAAGTCATTTAACTTTATACAAATTAAGGTTTTAAATTTGGGATGATGTCATTATTGAGCTATAGACCGCCACTGATTGGTTGACAAAGTGGGATTGGCTGAAAAAGTGGCTGTCAGCCGATCAGCGGCAGCACTAGCCTAGACCTCATTTTGCAAATGGGAAATTAAATTGCTTAAAAATGGCCAAGTTTTGGGGAAAATGACCTTTGTATTTTTGACATTTCAATAATGGCCAAAGATAATGGCTATCTCAGTTCAAAACCAATACAAGGATAAAACATTCCCTTTAAACAATGACACTGAATCTTAATACAATTAATCAATTAATCAATCAATTAATTAATCAATCAATTAATCTACCAATGCATCCCTGCTGTTTTGCCACACAAATCTCTCCAAACTGCACCACACCCAACCTTGGAATTTGGGCCATTTTCTGGACTTTTTGGGGCCAAAGAATTTTGCTCTCTTCATATTTGTTCAGGAAAATTGCTCTTTTTGCCTGATCTTACCGACCTTGTAGTTAAAATATAATCCAATTTTCCTCACAAGGATTTAATATCTATTACAAATCAGGATTTTTTACTTTCCAAGTAAAATAATTAAAACAAAAATTAAAATCTTAACTTGCCTGACAATACAATTTTCTCTCCACCTATGGATTTTTACTCTCCGGGACCACGTCATGAAATGAAAAATCCAACACTGACCACACCAGCTCCCTGCCAGTACCTACCTCACACCTCAACTTGGAAGCATTGTCACCTGTTTTGTTGTGATGTCCTTGAGGCTGTGCAGGTCATCAGTTGAGGCAGCCATCATGGATGACAGTGTCGCCAGACCAAGCACGGACAACAGCTGCTCACTGCTTTCTGTCAGCACAGCATTCAACCTAGAAAAGACATATTGCTTGGAGAAATGCTAAGGCCAAAAAGTCCAGTCTGGTCAACTCATTTTGAAGCCTTTATTTACATGATTGTGAAGATACACTTTGTCTTTTCAATATGTAATAGTGCAGCCCACATCTACCTGACACACAATCCATGAGCATGTTTTATGGTCTAGTCCCATACTCCAGTATTCAAAACGTGGCAGGAACATTGACAAGCTGTTTGGGGCAGCCCAAATCCTGCCCCAAATGGGACAGCAAGGTACCTCATTTGGGGCAGGATTTTCTGGATCACATTTTGCTCCTCAGTCAGGGAAATACTGTTGACCGGGGGAGGGATCGTCTTCACAATCACATTTGATCTAGTGTAAATTCACTTTTCAGCCAAATGCTGTTGACCAGGGGAGGGGGGTGTCAGGCGCAGTGTCAGAAAAGTGGTTCCACGATCTAAGTTCGTGGAACAAAATTTTTGCCAGCAGCAGAACAAATTTTTTACCAGCGGCGGAACAATTTTTTGGTTGCATATACCAGCTTTTGACACCTTTCCCTGTGGCACTGTGGTTGACACCCTCAAAACTGGCAGAACATCGCGCTTGGATAAATAAACGTAGATCTTGGTGAAATAGGCAAAGATTCAGCAGCTGAACTTTGCATTGCAGATATTTCATGTTCATCGTCAAAAATGCTGTGCATTCTATGCATTGATATAGGTAATGCACAATATATCTTGATTTTACAACTTTCAGCCATGTCAGGTCTGAAAAAATCAATTACAGCTATACAGGATAAATCCATAAATATTGGGGCGATTTTGCAACTATCACCCAACCCTACCTGCAGGGCTGAAGGTAATAGAATGGCTTAATTGTGGCCATAGTTGGTCAGATTCACTGAGCCTATAAAGGTAGTTTTTCACATTTGTTGGTGTTCTTTAAATATGTATTTCCCATAAATATTTACAACTGTTAGTAAATATAATCCATAAATATTGGGGCGATTTTGCAACTATCACCCAACCCTACCTGCAGGGCTGAAGGTAATATAATGGCTTAATTGTGGCCATAGTTGGTCAGATTCACTGAGCCTATAAAGGTAGTTTTTCACATTTGTTGGTGTTCTTTAAATATGTATTTCCCATAAATATTTACAACTGTTAGTGCCAAGGTTGGCAAAAGAGGAAGCATCAATATCAGGACTCCTGGTTTATTTTACTAATGGCCAGGATAGTGTCTTATCTCAGTTCAAAATCAATACAAATGTGACATTCCCTTCAATAACTGCGCCTGAAGACTTCCCTTGAGTAATTGAGTGACTTGCTCTTACTACACTCACCATTGATGTTGCAGGTCTGTCTCTGGACTCAGGGTCTGGACTCTGGGAGGCAGGGTGGCTGGCAAGCTGAAGTCTGAACCTGGTCGGGTTGGGGGCAGTGGCAGCCCGCTTGTTGACCTAGACAGCAGCAAATCAGCCTGAAACAAAATGATGCAAACTTTAACACATAAGTCACTAAAAAGGGTATAAGCACATAAGAAATGCTCTGCTCTTGGTGTCAAATACAATGTTTGCAGTAATTTGGACAATTCCCCAATTCAGTTTGTTTAAAAGATTGTTTTATAAAAAAGCTAGGTTTGTTTTTGTATGTTTTTATGCACCACAAATGTCAAAATACAGTTTGGTCCATAATCAAATTTGCTTCACAATTATATGCATTCATGTGATTAATCATGTAATTAATTTGCATTTATATACCAAAATATATATTATACATAAACAGGTAAATGCATTAATTGAGTACAAAGCAACATGAAGATGAACACTTATTAAGGATGGCTTCTGCTTAATAGGCAATTCAGACTACACCTAGCACATTCAGGGAAAGGAATTAATATTAACACAAGAATGCAGCTGGCGGCAAAACCATGGCGCAGCAGCATCTTTAAAGCGATTGTTGTCCATTATACAATATACATTTCAAGGGAAAGCGAAACTTGATCAAAATAATATAAAAAACAAAATATAATTGTTCAAGATACCTTTGTCGTCTGCATCAACCCACGGTAAATCATCAACCGCGCACAAAACATCTCACCGGTAAAGAAAACGGGTTACCGCGCAAACACAGGCTTACAAAGCGCGCGAAAAAGTTGCGTGCGTATGTCTTGCTTAATGATCAGTTTCAATCTGTCTTTACTATCGAGGACCATAGTAGTATTGCAGCACTTCAGCCTGAGCTAGAGACAGAGGAGACATAGGAGAGCTAGGTGGCATAAGTAGTGAACTTGTTCTAGAATATCTAAAGAAAGTAAGGCCTAACAAGGCAGAAGGACCTGATGAAATCCATGCTAGACTTTTAAGAGAATCTGAAAGGGAGTTGTCGGTTCCATTAGCCATAATATTTTCTAAATCACTTGCAGATAGTAAAATTGCACTTGATTGGAAAAGAGCAAATGTTGTTCCTATTCATAAAAAGGGAGATAGAAGTAAAGAGGAAAACTATAGACCAGTTAGTCTGACCTCATTAGTCTGCAAGGTGCTTGAATCAATCATCAAAGATAAGATTGTTGAATTCTTGGAGCAAAATGAACTCATCAAGGATACACAGCATGGCTTTAGGAAGGGCCGTTCTTGTTTAACTAATCTTCTGGAGTTTTTGGATGTTGCAACAGATAGCTTTGATCAGGGTAAACAGCTAGATGTAGCTTTTCTTGATTTCAGTAAAGCATTTGACAAAGTCCCCCATACAAGACTGGGGTTGCAACTTAAAATTCATGGGATCAGGGGCAAGATTCTGGATTGGATAGAAACGTGGCTTTCAGGACGCCAGCAAAGGGTTATATTGAATGGGTGCCAATCACAATGGAAGGAGGTTCTCAGTGGGGTTCCACAGGGCTCAGTCCTGGGCCCATTGCTTTTTATAATATTTGTGAATGCAATTGAGAACAGTATAGACAGCAAAGTCTTGAAATTTGCAGACGATCTAAAAGTTGTCAGGATTATTAGAGGAAAACATGATCAGGATGTTTTTCAATCAGATCTGGACAAGCTAGTTGAGTGGTCTGAAGCATGGCAGATGAAATTCAATTTGAGTAAATGTAAGATTATGCACGCTGGACGGGTTAGCAGTAAATATAGGTATGAAATGGGTGGGCAGAAAATGGAGCAGATTGAAAAGGAAAGAGATTTAGGTGTTGTGGTAAACAATAGACTATCAGCGTCAGACCAGGTTGTAGAAGCTAGGAAAAAGGCACTTAGAATGCTAGGGGCCATTAACAGAAATGTTTCCTACAAGAGTGAAAAGGTAATAACAAAACTGTATTGTGCATACGTTAGACCACATTTGGAGTATTGTGTACAAGCCTGGTCTCCAACATATGAGAAAGATTGCTGGTTGTTAGAAAGAGTTCAAAAAAGGGCAACAAAAATGGTTAATTGTCTTGGTAGTTTACCTTATGAAGATAGATTAAAGAAATTGGGTATGTTTTCACTTAGATATAGAAGGCTAAGAGGAGATCTAATTGAAGTCTTCAAATTTGTAAATAGTCAGCATTCTGGATATTTAAAGGGTATGTTTGAGTTCAATAGGGAAAATCGAGGTAGAGGTCATCAGCATAAACTCATTATGAAACAAAGTAGGACTAGGCTACGACAGTCATTTTTCAGTAGAAGGGTTGTAGGACATTGGAATATGCTACCCGGGGATGTCGCTGATGCAGTGACACTTGCTTCCTTCAAAATTAGATTAGATAAATACTTTACAGAGAAGGGATTAGTTCATAAATACTTGTGGGATTAGCCTTCTTTTATGCAGGTAGAGTAAGGTGATTTGAAGGGGTGAGACTGGTGGAGGGGGGGTGGGGGTGGGTGTGGGTGGGGTGGGGTGCAACCTCGGATGGGCCCAAGAGGCTCTTTGTTGCACTTTTCTTTTATGTCTTTTATCAATGTCAAATACATTCAATTAAATGTGATGCCGGGTTGATAGTTAATTGTATTTTAATTTTTTAAAAACACTGAAATTGATATAATTTAAAAAATAAAATACTGAAAAATGCAAAATTGTATTTTTCTCTGTTCCTGTACATTCGAAAGACAACGAAGCAAACGAAATATACTTTCTGTTTGCAGATTATAACATTTTACGAGAAACAACATATATTGTCTTATTTTAGCATACAAATTGGGAAAATATTTTTGTAACATTTAAGAGTATAATGAGGAGATTTCAATGGTATTTTTTATTTATTTCTATGCTCTACATATTACGAGCATGATCTAAGTTTAAGCAAAAATATTGATGTTTTGAAAGCTCACGGAATAAGAATAAATGTGCTTTTAGAAATGATTAATATTGAAATTTGTTGCGTTCAATCTACTCTCAAAGAATTCGTCTTTTTTCATGTCAATAACTTATAATTTAAAGCCAGCAAGAATGCACATTTCGACGCCGTCTGCGACACATTCTCATGGCATATCTATGCCATGAGAATTCAGATCAAGTTCGCCATTGGTCCAACGTTAAATATGGCCCAGCCAAATTGGAGGAATATGGTAGCTCTAAGATGAAGAGATATGGTAGCTATTGTTCTGAGACAAATATGAGTAGGCTGCGACGACTAGATATTGTTTACGAAAGGTCCCATGCAGCCGCCCTTGACCTTGTTATGAAGTTTATAATTATATTTTACTTTTCGGGTTTATCTCACCCGGGAATTATCTATGAAAAAGCAAGTAGGCCATTATTTTTGGCTTGTGCTAACCTGCATCCTGGCAGACCACCGACAGCCTGAGCCGACAGGCCACCACCATATAAGCTAGTTGATGTTAACCTCATTGGGTATTTGTCCCAGAACAAAGGAAAGGTGTGTTTGTTTGTGTTGAAGCCTGAAGGTAGGTGTCTTGAAGCCAAAGGTAGGCATATACAGTGTTGAAGGTAGGCATATACAGTGTTGAAGGTAGGCATATATAGTGTTGAAGGTAGGCACATATAGTGTTGAAGGTAGGCATATACAGAAAAATACCTAAAGTGAAATTTAGTGAAAGCCCATACCCTTATGATGCCCACTATGAGATACATCAAAGACTGAATAGAACACAATTAACATTGTTTATACTTTGTATTGCAGACAATGCACATGAGGTGATACAAAATACAGATTAACTTGTATGGCATTTGTCACTGACTGCGGTTGTTGCATGTATTGACTGACTAAGCTGACAACAAAAGACTAAGACACGAGACAATTAGAGCTTTGGGCTCTTGGTCCCAAAAGGATATGGTTCTTCAATCTTCACCCATAAACAACACAACAACATGATACAGATTCCATCTAGATTCAAGGTTGACCATTCATGCTGCCGCCTGCCAGTGTCCAAGTGTAGCTTGCTGGCCCAGCTTTAGACAGTGATGAAGCTTGGAAATCCCTGGAGTGAAGGTCTGCAGGGTTGTCCTCTCTCCTACGATGATAGCAGCCTGTAAAATAATAATGTATGTTAGTTTTTTTCCTATCTTCTCAGTTTTGACATTTGTTATGCTTGTCAGCCATTTGCACCCACAGACTAAAAAAAATCATTCTTTACAGTCGAAAGTTTTCATGGAACAAAACTTCCAAGTTCAGAAAAATGGAGAAAAGGGCCACTTTTCTGACACTGGTCAGGCGTCTTCACAATCACATTTTATCTAGTGTGAATCGGTAAATTGTTACTGCTTCCCCAAAACTCCCAACAGCTCTGCCCCAAAATTTCAAAGCTGCCCAAAAAATTTCAAAAGCTGCCCCAATTTTGATGTGTTCATACCAACCATGCCCCGACAAGCTCTAGTCAAAACTTGCCATTGTTCATACTGGCCGTGGCCCATGCTATTAGCCCAGCAAGTATAACATGGATTAAAAACTGGCTTGCATATCATTGCATTGTGCAACTGGATTTTAAATGGCAAAACAGCTAAATATAAGTAAAGGCTGGAAACAGACCTCCTTCCACAATGCACACTGGCATTAGACGCTTTCAGCAAAATTAAAACCACTTTCCAACCAAGTTCCAAGGTTGACATCATCCAGGCATCCCAAATTTGTCCCAAGATCCAAATTTGTCTAGGCAAAATTATTAATGTAAAGTTGGGATAAATGGCAAAAACACAAATCTGCTAGGTACCTAAATGTGCACTATTCAATAATAATTAGATTAAATTAAATTAGATAGATTGTATATCTAATTTATTAATTATATAGATTACAAGACCTGACACTACTACCAACACACTGTATAAAGGAGAATACTTCAGGATATCAGTATGATAGAGCCCCAAAGTGCAAATTAAATCCTGTTTGGACATGGACAATTGACAATTAATCTACAAATCTGCAGAATTGGAATGCGTGGCAAGTTGGATCTTGATAAGATCTTACAGACAGGAACTAAGGGTACAGGTCTGCCCACGCTACTATATTATAGTCACTAAATTAGCATATGTAATTACCAATGATTGATGGCACAAACGAACTATTAATGTAAAATAATGTAAATATTTACCGACAGATTCCCAACCTCTGCAACCGCTGGCAATCAACCGGAGACGCACAATATTCTGCGCAATAACTGCCGGGAATTATGGGCCAGCTGTTAGTCGGAGGTTGCTGATTGGTCGGAAAAGTCGCAAGACGCACAAAAGGTGCTAAGTGAGTGAAAGTTGTTCCTTTTTTAAATCATAGCTGAATAAAAAAGTACCGGGGTGCAAGCTCTCTGGACAGCCAATTCCATCAGATTCCTTAAAGGGACATTCCCACCTTAACACTAGTTTTGAGTTGAGATAGCTAAGTTAGTGGCCTTAGAGCGAAACTTAGGGGGGTAACATTGAAAACAAACACAGATATCTGGTCTAAGAGAAATTAAATTGTGATTTTAAAATTTGGGCCTTAGTAAGGCCCACCCTTATATGGAGTTTTGTACCGATGACGTCAGCTCTCGTTATGGCCGGGTGTACTTGTTTAGAATGAAACCTTGATTTTCTATGATCGCGAATCGTGATGTTTGATTGCTGATTGATGTGTTACGCCGTGCCATCAACATTTGACCAGTTTGAATCTTTTTAAGTCAATAATTTCAATTTAAGAGCAATCAGGTATGCCTCGAATACCCTGTGTTGTGTGTGGCGAATCAAATATTTATACTACGGTGTACAGGTGAGTAGTCATGCTATTTCATTTACCAACAGCTAACGGCCCAACAGGTTCCTATTTTCCTATCAACGTATTCACTAATTATGCTGTGATTATCGTTGCAAATATCACAAGAGCATAAGCCAGACAAAAGGCAATTTGTTTAGCATTAGGAGAAAAAATATTTGGGTAATCAGACGCCTATGACGGATACTTTTGTTAAAAAAAATAAGTGGGAAAATGTGCCACATGCCATTATTTTAAGATTGAAAAGAAGGTTTTGACACATTACAAAATTGAAAGAGGAAATTGTACTTTTACGTTACCCTGAGGATTTCAAAACACATTTCACCAAATAAAAGTTGCTTATATTGTATATGAAATGCTGAAACATGCCAATTTTCTGCATTTTGTTCACATTTGGCAGGGGCTATGCCCACTAGTATTCCACTGCAACTGTATCCGCCAGTGGTGTTCTATCAATATGTTTGCTAGTGATGATGTTCATTGTTCAGTGAGCAAAATTATAAATTATAGAAATGTAAGATTATTTGACCAAAAGTGATACAGGTAGGTAATATTCGACTCAGGCAGGTACCTGTCAGTGCGCCGTGTAATTCCATTCACAGTATGGCAGCATATGGTAACATCAGAAAAGCAGCTGCAATGTGCACCACAGCAAAAATTCCATATTTCTTCTGACAAAGGCATTAAACCTAACCAGGGTGTGTCAGGAAGCAATTATAATAACATAATCAAACCTGACCTAACCTTTACAGCAATTACGGTTACAGGGACCAACGTTTAGAACAATCCGCTCACTGCGCTGCAGCCCTACTGGGAGCTGTTGTACCCCAGACCCCCAGACCATCTTGTAGACAAAACCTAACCCTAAACCGTAAATAAGTTGTCTGATGTATTAATGCAACCTAACCTAATCTAACCTATTTATAATAATAACGGCTTCGTCAGAAGAAATCTGGAAATGCTGCCCTGGTGCACAATGCCTCTGTTTTTCTGATGTTACCATATGATGCTGTGACGTCATACTGTACATAAGATGGTGCACTGACAGAAAGTGTTTTACCCTGTGTCTTACCCCATGTGACCTGCCACTGTGTCTGACCCTGTGTGACCTGCCACTGTGTCTGACCCCATGTGACCTGCCACTGTGTCTGACCCTGTGACCTGTCACTGTGTCTGACCCCATGTGACCTGTCACTGTGTCTGACCCTGTGTGACCTGCTACTGTGTCTGACCCCGTGTGACCTGCCACTGTGTCTGACCCCATGTGACCTGCCACTGTGTCTGACCTGTGTGACCTGCCGCTGTGTCTGACCTGTGTGACCTGCTATTGTGTCTGACCCATGTGACCTGCTGCTGTGTCTGACCTGTGTGACCTGCTGCTGTGTCTGACCCGTTTGACCTGTTGCTGTGTCTGACCTGTGTGACCTGCCGCTGTGTCTGATCCCATGTGACCTGCTGCTGTGTCTGACCCTGGTTGTTGTACGCTGGTTGTTGTACTGTATGTTGGTGTGGTCGTGCCATGACCTGAGCTCCCCCCCCCCCTTGAGTTGACCGCCCCTCTCTACCCACAGGCGGTAAAGAAGCGTCTGCCCCAGTCCGAGTCGGAGCCGAGCTCAGCGGCCAAGCGTCCCTCGAAGGAGGCAGGCAGGGCTGGCCAGCTGACCGAGCGCAGCAAGGTGGCCGCCCGCTTCCGGCCGGCCTATTTCCCTTCCCTTCACCTGCGTTTTTGCCTGAAGCAGATCGTTCTCATTTAAATAATCTGGATGGCTGTGTTGTACGGTACCTTTTTTATTTTGCTCGGTAAAGGCTGAATAGGGACACTGTCGTGTGGTTTTGGTAACCAAAGGATGCATTTTGTCGCATTATTCGTGAAGGAAGCACATTTCGGTTTGATAATAGTTGATCAGGTTGTTGCATCTGGCTAGTCACGGGTGGGCACAATGTCGTGTATGATACTGTTAACTGTTCCCTGCACTGCGATACGAAAATAAATGTAGAAAGCATTACACTGTCTGCGAAATAAAATCATCAAGAATACAAATCGGAATATCAAACGGAAGATTTCGTGATCAGTGTCCTAAGTATGTTGTATGGTCTGTACTCTGTACACAAATTTTCAGCGAAATCGAGATACACGGCGGACCTTCCTTCGTATGTATGACCGTCCGTATTTCGTAAGATACGAAGATCCAAGACCAAAAACATTGGATTCGTGATCAGCGCATCGGATATGGTTTGTGGAACAATTTTCAGCGAAATCGAGATACCCGGCGGACCTACGTATGCATAGGCGTAGGAACAGGGGGGAGGGGCAGCCCCCCCCCCCCATTTTTTATTTTACCATTACGCCTATGGGCGTTGCATGGAAAGAATCGACTTCAGAATGCCTCCGCCCCCCCCCCCCCCCAACTTGAACATAGTTCCGACGTCCCTGTTCGTATGTATGTATGACCGTCCGTATTTCGTAAGGTACGAAACAATCCCAGATCAAAAACATTGGATTCGTGATCAGCGTATCGGATATGGTCAGTGTATCAATTTTCAGCGAAATCGAGATGCCTCAAATATCAAACTACATTTGGAATAAATCTGCTCCTAGTTTGACGGTGGTGTACGAAGAAGCATACGTTCAATGGTTGGTTTTGTATTCAAAGCGCCAGAATTGTCTAGAAAAAATGTGCCATATTTTGGCAGCGTAAAGGATTTCTATATAGCTCTCTAGAGCTCAATATGACGTCATCATCCCAAATTTAAACAACTTAATTTTTATCAAGTTAAGTGTCGTTTTCGAGAAAAAAACATCACCATCGTTTTCAGCAGCACTTACTTCCTATTTTCGGGTACAACCGGCGTATATTTGACAACTTTCAGAAAAGTGGCAATGTCCCTTTAAGCGCCCTTTGCCAGACGTGGCTTACAGGTGGCCAGATTGGCGTTGCAGGGGCGCACGAAGTATTTAGCCAGGAGCAATCAGGGGCAACTTTGACGAAGAGCAGATGTATGGGTAGTTTTGCGCAGCGAGTTCAGCTATAGTGTTTAAATCACATGACATTGAAAACTGTATTTGACAACACCAAAAAAATCCCGTTTTGTAGCATTACTGCATGACCATAGCACCCCCATTTGGAGGTGCTGGGATCGCCTTTGCCCTAGCTATCTAGAGAGCTTACGCGTTAGCACGTTGTGAACAGCACTATAGGCGTAATGTTAAATTCCTAAATTATTGGGGTTGTAGCTACAACCCCAAATTACATTAAAGTTCCACCCATGGCCTTGGGCGTTAACCACGGTAGATAAGCTTAACCACGGTAGATAAGAAATAATGACCTTTTTCCACTAAAATGGAGTTAGCACTTGAAATCGCCAGACGAGATCAAAATATATTGTAAATTCATCACATTTTGCATGAAAACTTTCCTACCGAAAGATATTTCAAGTTAAAGTTGATAAGCGTTCCACACTTTTAACGACCGGTACTTGCACTATTTCTGACCTTTTGTCAAGTACTTTTGGTCCTCATCAAACTGCGGGCTTTTCCCGTATTGTTTTTTACGCAATGGAGTGGAAAATATATTGTGCGTTCTGCTTGTTGTGATTATATGCCCGGCGATCTTCTAAAACTAACAGCGATTGGAAAAAGTGGCAATAAAATCGGAAGCTCATCGATGCACATCAACGCGGCATAGTTAGTGGTTGCGACCCCCAATTTTTGAAAATCGATTCATTTGTTTTCAACATTAGGAGTTGTGTATAGTTTGTCCGTGGCTGTATATAACACTATGCTTTATTTTATCATGAAAAATAAATAAAAAATCCCAAAAAAACTAACGAACAATAACACAAAAATGGCAATTAAATCAGAAGCTCATCGATGCACATCGACGGCGACCTATTTAGCGTCGGCGATTTGTTTACAAAGTCATTGTCATGCTTCATGGCGCACTTAACCATCTCGGCGCACTTGGCGAGTTGTTCCTGATTAGTATACCCAAGTCCCGTAGCAGGTTTTGTTAATGACGTCACTGGTGCCATTCTTGTGTAGCATTGCAAAATATATCTGGTTTCGAGTTGAAAGCTAATTAAAGACTTATTCAAATTATTGTTTTTAAGTTTGAATTTTCTTGTTAATCATTATTAAAGGTATTTTATCACTGTATTTCATAGTAGTTGACACTTCAGAAACTTGTGACGTAATAATATTGTATCCAATATGCATTTCCCTCACCTTTTGCTATTGTGGCGCAGTGCCGAGTGCTTTGCGAATACTTGCTTGCCTGAGGTTCAATTCATTCCGCTCTTATTTTATTCGAGTTGGTATAGTTTGCATGTTGTTGTTATTCATGACTTATACTGATAGTCAGTCATGCATCACGGATGCTTCACGGATTGCTTCACGGATCAGAGCGCTGCTCGAACGCACGCTAGTAGCGCTTTCGTTCTCCATGGCAACCAGGCGTGAGCCAATGAAAAGCCAGAACGTATTCCCTTTCTGGCTTTTGATTGGCTGACGCCTGGTTGCCATGGATAACGAAAGCGCTACTAGCGGGTGTCCGAGCAGCGCTCAGTTTGATCGGAAATGTCACAGAGCCTCCACAAATGCCGCACTCGATGTTAGCAATGGTAGGGAAGGACGAATTTGTCGATGACCTTCATGAAGTACACAAGGTACTTGTTTTGTATTTTTTCCAAACTTACAACTTTGAATTGGGGAATAATTTTATTTAATTCTTAAATTTAAATAAAATAATTTTAAAAACATAACGGTAGCCTAAGAAATTGTTGCTAACAAAATCAAAAGGTCATTATTTCCCTTTAACCAACCAAGATAACTATAACTAACAGGTAGGTCGGAGGTTTGAATCAAGCCCAAGAAATGGCAGTAATATCATGAGACATTTCTGGCGCTGGAGAGACGTTTGTTAAACTGCGTTGTTTACCTGTGTTTTGCCATACGCTCTCGGGGAGCGTCTTGCGGTGTGTGGACGAAGTTGCGGTGCTTGAATTAATTCATGCTAACTTCTTGAAATTGTCAACGTTCATAGACACATATACACAGTCAAATCCTCATGATAATTTATTAACCAAGACGCGGTTCGTATTGATACTTAGCTATCCAGTTGTTCCGCAATCCAGACATGTTGATACGATTGCACATTTTCTGAAACATGCTAATGTGATAGTAGGTAACAACTAACAAGTGAAACTGGGAAGAACAGGATAAATTATAAAAGAAAGCAACATGATCACAGGCTTGTCTACAATATACCATGCAAGAGATGTACAAAGTCATATGGTGAAACTGGAAGTTGGAAGAAGTTTGAACACCAGGCTAATGGAGCACAGGAAATAATTTAAATATCAGAAACCCAAAACAATAGTGAAACATAGTCATGATTCATGAATGTGGAACTATACCCAGTTGGGAAGGTGCAAGGAGTATTAAAGATAATATAGACAAGAAAACAAGAATTACGCTTGAAACTGCAGTGCTTGAAGTCAGCATGTATGAATCCGAAGGGCGAAGACTGGAAGAATAACTATCTGAAATTGCTTCATTTTGTTTTTCTCAATACATAAATTAGATGTCTAACATGCGATTGTTTTGCCTGATGCCTCTTAGGAGACTAATAGGTGAAACAATATCATGTGATGTGAATGAACTTTGAATGTATGTTTGCAGTGTCGGTCATCTATTGTTTTGTATGTCCTATTTTTAATGACCAACTGAAGAAGTATCAATATGAATTATGAAGCGTGTCTTGGTCAATAAATTCATATTGTATTGTATTGTATTGTACCAAAAGCAAACCATCCACAAAAACAGTGGCTATTACGGTTTTCAGTCAGTTGTAAATAGGGCGAACAAACGGATAAAAATAAATCACTCTTTTAAAATGAACTAATCTAGACATGACACATGACACACAGCACAGCGTACGACACTCATCACAGTCAGATCAGGAAACATGGTTCGATGTGAGCAGCTCGACCTTGAGCGCCCTCCTAAACCGTCCCACAGACATCGTAGGGAAATCCGGAGGCAGTGAGTTCATCATGTGGGCGGCTCGATACCCGAATCTCCTTTTCCCGGCCTCAGTACGCGCCCCAGGCACAAACAGCTGATCGTCCTGCCTAGTACACCTACCGCGATCGGGCCGTTCACGATTGGCAGTAAACAGGTCTGCGAGTGATTCCGGCTGGCCGGTACTACGGATTTTCTGGAGCAGGCACAGGGTTTGATAGTGGGAGAGACTAGGAGCGTCAAGCCACCGAAGTGAATCACGCACACCCGATACGTGGTCATATTTACGTTTTCCCGAGATGACTCGAGCCGCAAAGTTAATAACCTTCTCGATGCGAAGGTGATTTTTGGCGGAGCCGTTGCCGTAAACAACCAGACAGTATCGGATGTGGGAGATCACGAGGGCGTTGACGATTTCCGGGAGGGTTTCGGGTGGAAGGTAGTGTCTGAGGTGGGACAGGCCAGTCAGGATGCCGCAGCATTTACGTGAGACGGCAGTCACATGAGGGTCCCACGAGAGATGCTGATCAAAGATAACTCCAAGGTTTTTTACTTGAGTAGTGGGGGTCAGGGAAGTACCGCGGAAGTTAACCGTAAAGGACGGAAGTGAGCGCAAATTTTGTCGGGTTCCGAGTGTGAGAAGCTCGAACTTGGTTACGTTAACTTTGAGGCCGTTGCTGTGAAAATAGCCGCCAAGAGAAGATAGAGCAGATTCCATGCGAGCGATAAGCGCTGGCAGGCAAGATTTGGGTTCTGAGACTAAGACCTGAGTGTCGTCAGCGTACTGCACTACGAATGCATCGGCTACATGGAGACTCAGGTCATTGGCAAAAGCACAAAAGAGGATAGGGCCGAGGGACGAACCTTGGAATACTCCCTGATTGATAGCTCGAGGGCAAGAAATTTGGAATTTTCCGTCTGAGCCGGTATAGCTAACACTCTGGGTATGACCATTTAAATAGTTTTGAAACCAAGTAGTATTAATGCCGAGAGTCTGGAGCTTGAAGAGAAGTTTGTCGTGGTCAATGACATCAAAACATTTACTTAAATCTATGAGACAAAGAAGTGAAATTTTGCCAGTGTCAAAAGCCAAAAATATTTCATCAGAAATGCAGGTGAGAGCCGTCTCAGTGATACCCGTGCTGGGTGGGTGAGAGTAGGTGGTTAGCGGATAGGTAGTAGTAGAGCTGACGTTGGACCGCCCGCTCAACTATTTTGGAAATAACCGGAAGTATAGAAATGGGACGGAAGTTTGAGGGGTCAGAGGGATCGCCCGACTTGTAAATCGGGTGGACGATTGAGTGTTTCCAGAGGACGGGGATGTCGGAGGTGGTGATGCAAAGGTTAATGATATGGAGCAGTACATGGCCAATGGTATTAAATGCAAGTTTCAAGACGCGAATGCAAATTCCATCATCGCCGCGTGCAGAAGAATTTCGCATACTGAACATGATATTATGCAGCGATTTAAGACTGATGGGGTGAGGTGAGAAGGCACACGTCCCCACTCTCGGTAAGCGAGTGGGGAGTGAGGGAGCCGGGCCGTAGCTTGCCAGTTCCGCCGCCACCCTGGGCCCCACTTCGACAAAAGTCGTTCAGGGTATCGGCGGAAGCAGATGGCAGCACCTGTGCGCTAGGCCTCTTACTCCCCACTATGTTTTTGGCACACTTCCAGACGCTCGCTCGTCCCTGCTCTTTAATTTGTTTGCTAATGTGCAGTTTCTTTTCTGCACGAAAGGCCGAACGTGCCAGACGGTTAGCGGAACGATATTCTACTGAGCCATGACCATGCACTCTCAAGGCCACAGAGCGACGCAGGAGAAGGAGCTTGGTCTCGTCGGATATAGGAGGAGCCGTGGGATTTCTTAGGGTAATGGATTTGATAGGCGCATAACACCGCATAGTTGGAGTAAAGTTGGCAAGGAATGCCGCCCAAGCATCGGTAACAGTCGGGGACGAGTACACGTCGGACCAGTCAGTGGCGAGCAGCTCAGTTTCAAAACAATGTAAGTTAAAACGCTTAAAAGACCGGCACTCTATGACACGCGGCCTAAAACGCGGACGAGGTAAAGACAGCAATGCATGAGTAAAATAATGAGGACTAAAATGGCAAAAACGGGTACCACTGCGAACAATGTCACGGTTTGAGATGATGACATCCAACAGAGAGCCAGATGAATAGGTTGGAGCAGTAATGGCCTGACTGAGCGAGTACTTGTCAAGATATTCAAGTAAACATGTCTTGGAAGGAGACGCGGTCGACAACAAATCACAGTTTAAATCACCGGCGATAATGATAGGACAGTCAGGAAAATTTAAGAGTACATGCTGATACTGTTGTTCTAAAACATCAAAGTCGGCCTGGAGGGCTGCTGCAGTGTGTCGCGGAGGTCAATAAAGCGAGGCTACAATGACGCGGTTGTTATCCCATTTGAACAGGCTCCAAAGTGACTCAAGTTTTGAAGTAGCGTTCACAGCCTCCGGAAGTTTGATAGGCTTACACTCATATATATCACGATAAACTATAGCCACACCACCATAGCCTTTAGGAGGCCAGGGACGGTCAGCGCGCCTAATTGCATAGCCAGGAAAGTTCATATGATGAGTTGACTGTTTATTCTTGAAACACTCGGGCGGCTAAATAGTGTCTATGAAGAAGGAAAAAACATCAATACTTTTTCTGATATTGTACCTATTATTGTATCAAGTATGATACACAATATTAGCTTGAGCACATCCTTGGGTGGATAGGATAACGATTCTAGAATATATTTGAGGAGGATTTAAGCTATCCTTAGTTTTTGTTTATTCCTGTATATAAGAAGATTATCAGTTAACATATTATCCTGGTTACAATTAATGTGTGCTATGACTACCATTTACTGCCAAGTGCCACTCCGGCACTTACATTCTGACACCAACACCTTCCACATTCATCAACCATTTTGAGCATCTGTGATTTGAGCCATTGTGATTTCCATATTTCTTACAAACATGTACTAGCTGCTACTCAAATCATTACTGATGTGATATTCTCCATTCTGATCTTTCCACTCCACGTTTATGCATGTTTGGTGCTTATTAGTGCTGGTAAACATCTACTATGGACATTTGTATGCTATGATATGCCAATGTCAGTGTTTAGTTCATTATGTTAGTGGGGGGGGGGGGGGGGGGGGTAGGAATGTGTATGTGTGTTGTGAATGTGTTCCCACCTAGATGCATGTGTATGTGTTTGAATGAATAGAATGAATGTGTATGTGTTTGTGAATGTGAATGTGTTCCCACCTACAATCCACATGCATATGTATGTGTTTGAATGAATATAATGAATGTGTATGTGTTTGTGAATGTGAATGTGTTCCCACATATTACCCTATTCCTCAGGAACACAACATAATGTGTTCATTATATTGTTGTGGTGGTGGTGGTGGTGGGGGGGGGGGTAAAATTACCCCCCTCTAACCAGACTGGTTATTTATTGGACACTGATTGAATCAATTGGACTTGTTCAATCAAAATTCCTTGAGAGAAAAAATATTCACCACCAGATATTTTGATTCATGAATCGTGATTGGATAAAACCCTGCATCAAATCAAGGCTGATTGAATCAAAAGATTTAACGATTCTTAACGATTCAAGTACACTGGTAAGTTGTGCAAATACATGCAGATTGCAGTCCCAGTGGCTACATTTATTTATACTGAAATAATATTGCTGTAACGATGTTTTAATGATCATATATATGTATGTTTCAATTTGTATTTGTTTGACATACATTCACCACAAATATTTGAATGTTGAATGAAACGTGAATCAATTAAAATATATTTTGTATTCTTTCAATCGGAAAGAAACAATTCTAAAAAAATAGTGAATCTAACGGTGATTGGATCATTCAGATTCCAAAATGAATCATGATTGAATCGTTCCAAAAAAGTGTAATCAATAACCAGTCTGCCTGTAACAAGAAAAATAAAGGGCTAGAAAGATGCGAACAAAGCGTTTGAAAACTCTTAACAAGGCCATTCGACGTTACTTCAGGTATGCTTTGGCTCAGGTCAATAATGAGGTCACCAAAGTCAAATTTTCCAAGTATAGGACTTTGCTACAGAAACCCCCCCAAATATCTTGGGAACTATGATAGCTAGGAACGAACGGAAAAGGCAACCGAAAGCTCATGAAAAATGAAATTGCTTGTGTTATCAAATTAACAAAAGCTCAGGTCAATAGTTTAGGCCCCAGAGGTCACCAAAGGTCATGTGGGCATTGTTTTCCCAAATGCTTTCATAAATACCGTTGTATTGGTTAGATATATAACAATGATTTTAACACTATCGTGTTTCTCTCGTCAAGGCGCTTCGAACCATAGTAATGGTGACCTAGTTAGATCAACTTCAAAATTTGACCTCAGGTCAAGGTCATTTGGTGACCAAGGTAGGTCATGTTGCATATGGGGCGACGCGACTCGACGAGAAAACACAGTGGTGTCGTTTGCACGTCTCTATCTTTATTATATCAAGAGTTATTGGCAAAAAATGCTGGTGACCTGAGATGACCTCAGCTCACCTTGCAGATGTCACAGAGCAACAATTGCACCCGGGTCATCAATAATGAGCTAAAATAGTATGATTATTAAAGAATTGGCCTGATCTAATGCATTTTCTCTGAATAGGAAGCATTTGTATATTTTCCCATTTACTTATAATGGGAGGTCACGAAATTGACCTGACCTTAGGTCACCGATAAAAAAAAAATCCGAGATAAACGAATTGTAGGTACGTATGGCCTTATGCAATCCTGAAAGTTTCAAATCTCTCGGACAAACACTGGCTTTGGCATGACCACAAACATTTTGGGAGATAAGATCACTTGACGTGACCTGGTGGCCTGACCTGAGATGACCTGCAGTTAAAACTTTCACAAAATGTGGGTAATTGATGTCTGAATAGCTGTGCCAAATTTGGTGGCGCTGCGCAGCGCCGTTTTCTCGCTATTCCCGAAAAACTCAGGGGTGGGGGGTTCAAAATGACCCCCACACCACCAGGGCGAGGGTTTACATGCATACCTTTGGCCAATATTTAGGCGCATTTCAGACACTCTTGAGGCTTAAAAGTGGGCATTCTCATAAACAGAATAAAATGAACTTAACAGCTGTGCCAAAAACACATTCTATTTACCACCCGGTGACCGAAATTTTAAGGTCATAAGTTGGGTCAGTTTACATGTTAAGTCAATGGTGAAGGGAAAACTTCAAGCCCACACTACGTCATGTCGGACGGGTCTGGCGCCTTTCATGGGCAAGGTAGGGAAAGTCCAAGGGTATGGCTGTGTTCGTTGTGATGAGGGCTTTCGAATGATACCCCCTTTTAACGTTTTTAATGGATATTTAATAAATTTTGGCTGGTAAAGTTTTCCTTCATATATGGTAGCACGAATCTGGGCCGGGCTGAATGTGGGCCAAATTCCGTTACATGTATATTGAACCCCCTTCAATATGCTCAAATTCAGTATATATGATCTCAATAATTAGCCTATTCTGAGGATGTTCTTTGAAATTGTGTCTATCATTTCAATTTTAATTTACTTTGTTCGGATTTATTTTGCTATTTTTATCTTTATTTTCCAAGTATCATTGAAAATATAATAGTCCTAGTTCCGAACCCTGAATATAGTATAATAACGTTAGCTGTAAACTAAATATGGTGACATTCTAGTAGGCTACAAACATTGCGCACTTGTTCTTAATTTGATTTGTTTGTTTTGAGTGCATTCGGAAGGGCCATTCTCCCACGCATTTCGCGAAATCTTTTGCGATTGGCCGTTCGGAGAGCACGAAATGAGGGATTTCGCGAAATAACGTGGAATCGCCGGAGCATGTCACGGCGGTGTTTTCAAAGATGTCGGCCCACATTGAGGAGATGGGGTAAGTGTAGAATCACCGATATATATATATATATATATATATATGGAAATATGTGATTTTCATAATTGGTTACTGTGTTATAATATGAGGCATGCTTCCAGATGCATATCATGTCTACTTGTGAACCTATCAATAATTAATTGTATATTGAATTGCTTATAGTGATGGTGAGGACAATGGCCAATGGTGATGTTTTTTTTATTCTTGATTTGTTGTGTCATTTGTGATCAACAGTAATAGTAGGCTTTCTCAAAATAATTGCTGCCAACCAAAGATAATTGTTATGAAATCATTGTTTAAATACCTAAATGACGCACATACGGCGAACCCGGCGAATTTTCCGCGAAATTCCTACCGAACGCCCATGATAAATATCGCGAAATGTGTCGCCTTCCGAACGCACCCCTAGACTCGTAGTTCCCCGACCAGTTTTCATAAGATAATGTTCGTACTGACTTGTATACTTTATAACTTTTACGTTTACACATTAGAGACCATAAGAAATTACACATTAGAGACCATCACGTTTACACATTAAAACATTAGAGACCATAAGAAACCATTAGCCACCATAAGAAACCATTAGAGACCATAAGACACCATTAGCGGCCATAAGAAACCATTAGAGACCATAAGAAACCATTAGAAATACCATTAGAGACCATAAGAAACAATTGGAAACCATTAGAGACCATTATAGACCATTAGAGCCCATAAGAAACCATTAGAGACCATCATAAACCATTAGATACCATTAGAAACCATTAGGAATACCACTAGAGACCACTAGAGACCATTAGCAACCATTAGAGCCCATAAGAAACCATTAGAAATACCATTAGAGACCATAAGAAACCATTAGAGACCATACAAAACCATTAGAGACCATTAGGGACCAATAGGATTTCTAATGGTTTCCTAATGGTTTCTAATGGTGTGTATATATGTATGCATGTATGCATGTATATATGCATGGAGCCACCGAAGGACCGACTATGCGCACGGTAAGCTAGACGGGCTAACCACGGGCGTGTTCGCCGCAGACGCCGCTCAGCAAGGTCAGAGGGTGTCTGAGCTGCCCATGAAAAGCAGTGAAGACGTAACGATTTAGACATCAGCCACGCTACACAGACATCAGCCACGCTAAAAGTGAGCCTAGCGACGAGTATGCATGTATGTGTATGTATGTATGCATGGTGTGTATGCATACATACATACATACATACATACATACATACAATATATTATATTAAAGGAAATAGTTCACCTTCGGATTTTTTTCGGAACACGATTTTATTATATTTTCTAATACAGTTTCTTTTTTTCTTTTTAAAAATGGTCCTACATCACGCCAATTCAGGACAGAAGGTTGTAAATTATTGATTTTATGGTGTGCGTTATTGGTCTGCGCATGCTCCATGGCAGTGCTGGCACTTTCAGACGGTACGGTACATCCTATATGCGCCGTATCCCTTCGCCAAAAAGTCAAATATCTTCGGCTGGAGAGTCTTTTCAGTCAAGAAAAAGTTCCAGATAAGGATTTCTCAACACGGGCTACAAAACTGCTATTTCAGTTCAAAACCCATGTTGAAGGTGAACTATTTCCTTTAATGAGCGTTGACATGACAGTAATGACCGTTAAAACGTTCATAAAAACAAATGCTATGGATTTTTTTTGTGGTCGAGGTGGGATTTGAACCCACGGCTCTATCCAAAGTAAAACTTTATGCCTTTGGGAACACAATTTCCCAACACCCAAACAAAAAGTTATGTAAAAACAAAAGTAAGATTATAATACAGGCTCTCAAAAGATGTTTCACTTTTATTATTTAAAGTAATGGAACCGAAGATACAGAGTGCCAAACATGAGAAATTTCCCGTTGCCTCTATGTTAGACATCGTTGGCTTCGGGCTCTTGGGAACACGATTTACAGCCCTCAAATAGAAAAATACCTCCAAAAGCGTCAAAAGCAGATGAAATTTTCTACTCGATAGCATCTAGGTTTTTCAAATTACCCTCTCATATTTTCTGTAAATTCACGCTGAAAATGGCGAATTTAACATTAAACCCTATGGGCCTAGTAGTATTTGTATTCCAAAACTAGATCGGGCTACCATATAGTTTGAGAGGGGGCCGCTGAAATATACACTAATTCGACTACTACTAACTACTTCGTATATTTGCTGGAATTACAATATATAGAAATACAAGTTATTGATAGCAAACAATACGTTTAATTTATAATAGACAAAACAACTACCAGAAAAATTATATCTTGTCTAATTCATGTGGGCGTTACATTCCTTACTGTTCTACCCCACGTTCTACCCGTTGTTCTATTACCCTGGTGCAAACAGCTGACGAATAAAAAAAAATACCTTTTTACGTCGAAACAAAAATAAAAGCGCGCCGTAGTTGACGATGGCCAAGCCATATATAGGAGATAGAGTCATCCGGCGATTCTACGTGATCATGACGTCAGAGCTTGACGTCATTTGGATCCATTGGCCTCCGCCATTGCAGTTAATGCTAGTTTGGGAGAAATAAATACTCTCTAACACGAAAAGTAAAAAGGATAAAGAAAAGACAGCGTTGGAAAGCTCAAAACAAGGCGAATCGAAATCTTTTGGATAATGGATAATTTTAGGCTTAGGTCAATATTGAGGTCACTAGAGGTCATCAAAGGTCAGGGCCTTGTTCACTGTCCCCCTGCGGTTCGGCGGTCACCAGCTGAGGCTCTGCGGTTCGGCGGTCACCACCAGCCCCGCCCCTTCTATCATCTATGATCTATGCACTTTTGATTTGACATAAACCACGTGCAACAACAGGACCTGGTAGCATCCGTGATGGGGTCATGTGGCGCAGGCTGGAACTGAAAGGGAAGGACTTATTCGTTAATGAAAGCCTCACCCCTCTGCGCGGGAAAATTTTCCGTTCCTTGCTGGACGCGAAGAAAAGGGACAAAATCTACACGGTGTACACGCGCGGTGGCCAGGTCTATTTCAAACCTGAGAGGTTCGCAGTCGGGCAGCGGGTCGAGTCGATCCAGAAGCTGTCTCAGCTGGGCTTCAGTGTAGCCACTCACTAAGCACCGGCTGATCTAAGACCGTGCTGAGAAGGATTGTTTTTGTTCTCTATTCACGTCTTTCCGCGGCACTCCGGCAGTAGAGATGCGGATTGTTTTTCTCCGATGTCTGACGTGCGCTGGAGGTTTGCCCCGCCCCTCTGCGGTGCCGGGGCTGGCCGTTCGTGACGTCACGGGCGGTCTAGCCCCGGCGCGGCGCTGGGGTGGGGCGGCCCTCTGCGCGTCACGGGGGTGAACCAGCAGCACAGCCGTTTTTCGAGATATCTGGTTCGTATGGATGGTTATTGTTTTGGTTGAAAGCCCGTGTATGTAGTTGCAACACGATGATTATGTGTTATTCGGGTTAGGTACAAGGTGATAAGGGTGCGTCACTGCTTAAATATCCTGCTAACACACTGAGCGTCGGCCAAGGGATCCGTGCTTGAGTTGTATTCCTTGTTTTGTTCGGTGTTTATTTCTTGTTTCGTTTAGTTATTGTAGTATTGTATGCATTACCTGGTTACCAATAATAATAATAATAATCTGTCAAAACCAAGAGATGAGCGTGCAACCACCAGTCACATTGATAGGTGTGATGTGACCATAGACAGTCAGTCGCATGCATATGATTCTGCGCGGTGCACAGGGGCTCACACACGATACACAGACACAGACAAACTCGTCCAGCAACGTACTCACACTCACGCTATACTCTCATTGCGCAGGCGAGGCATGTGTATTGCAGTTAATGTTCAACACAAGCAGACCATCCCACAAAATGTTAACGTTTTCGAGGAGCCTCACCTGTTGTCTGGTAAGAAATGGTGAATAGGGAGATTGATAATAGCAGTATTTCAATCGCCTGCATGAACTGTAGGGGCTTAGGGGACGCAAGGAAACGGAGAGACGTTGTGAATTACTTTAAACGGTCAGCCTCCAATGTCATTTGTTTGCAGGACACCCATCTGACCAGTAAAAAAGAAACGTTCATGAAAACGCTTTGGAGAGGACGAGCCTTTTTCTCTTCTTTCTCCAACAACGCAAGAGGGGTGTGTATACTCGTTAAAGATCAGGTTAATGCTGACATCGAGCTTGTGAAAGCAGATGATCTTGGAAACCTATTAGCGGTCAATTTTAAACTTGAAAAATACTCGTTGACGGTGATTAACATTTATGGACCTAATAGTGATGATCCTGATTTTTACGAAGCGCTTAAAACGTTAGTTAGAGACCGACAGGCAAGCGGAGACTCGGTTGTCGTATGCGGTGATTTCAATTTAGTAATGGATCAAGCCAAAGATACCCATAATTATCGTAGAGAGCACAACCATAATGCCAGACATGTTATCCGTCAAATTATGTCGGAGCATGACTTGATTGATGTGTGGCGCGAACAAAACCCGGAGAAGAAACAATACACTTGGTTTAACGGACGGTTAGATAAAATGGCCAGATTGGACATGTTTATCATCAGTCGGTCCATGATCCCACTGATCAGACGCTGCCAAATCGAGAACACATTCCGGTCAGATCGCGCCATCATATCTATTGAGTGTGATAGTCTTCAAGAAAAGAGAGGTAATGGACTCTGGAAATTCAACATGTCCCTTTTGAAGGAAACGGACTACATAGCCCGAATAAAGTCAGTCATTGCACAAACCGTTCGACAATACGCGGTTCCAGTGTATGACGAAATATTTGTCCGAGACCATCAGGAAAGCGTGGAGTTCACTATTAATGATACACTATTTTTAGATATACTCCTAGTTAATATCAGAAGCGAAACAGTATATTACTCCAAGGCGAAAGAAAAAGCAAGGAGAATATCGGAGAAAGAGCTGTTTAGCAAAATCCGAGATATTGAAAGTAGGTTGCACACAGTACCTGACACGGACAAACAGGAGTTAAAAAGGGCGAAGGAGGAATTAGAGAAAATTAGAAACATTAAAACTGATGGCATGATCACTAGGTCCAGGTGTAATTGGCACGAAAAGGGTGAAAGGTCATCGAAATATTTCTTAAATCTAGAAAAACAAAATTGGGTAAAAAAGGCAATACCGTTCTTGAGGGAAAATGATTGTCTAATTTCAGGCGAGAAAAATGTCCTCAATTACCTGACGAAACACTTCCAAAGAGCCATGATTGAGAGCAATGAGGGGCGATTAAGAGTGGACATTACAGATTTTGTCGCGCGTAATGTTGAACGTAGACTTACACCACACCAAAGTGCGCTGCTCGATGAACCAATTAAAGAGGAGGAACTTTCGAAAGCGTTGTACAGGATGGCAAATGATCGCTCTCCGGGATCAACTGGCTTCTCTGCGGGTTTCTTTAAGTTTTTCTTCCCTGACCTAAAAGGATTTTTGTGGCGATCGTTTAAACATGCATTAAGTACGCACTCTCTGTCGGTGACACAGCGAGAAGCAATAATTACGCTCATCCCAAAGACAAACGGACAGAGCGATCGCGTTAAAGGATGGCGTCCGATCAGTTTGCTCAACGTTCAGTACAAAATGTTATCAAGCGTGTTATCGGAACGCCTAAAATTGGTGGCAACGTCTCTTATTAGTCCCGATCAAACTGCTTACTTGAAGGGTAGATATATCGGGGAAAATACTAGACTGCTTTACGACATTATTGATCACTTTAATGCCCGAAAGCTGGATGGGGCCATCTTATCAATCGATTTTGAAGACGCCTTTAGTTCCCTGAACTGGGAATACACTAAGTGCGTTTTTGAGTCCGTGGGATTCGGAGGAAAGTTTATGGAGTTGTTTGACCTGTTGTATACAAATAATGACAATTTTTCCAGAATCATGCTCAATGGGCACCTCGGAGAAAAAATAATACACAGTAGGGGCTTCCGCCAGGGCGACCCGGCATCTGGCCTAATATTCATTCTAGCCGTTGAAATTCTCGCAAACTTCCTTAGAAAGACGGCATTTAGAGGCATTAGATTAACGAACGAGAGCGAGTTAAAAATTTCCCAGTACGCGGATGACACCATCGTATTTCTAGAAGGACGAAACCCAGATATTCGAACAATTATGCAGCAGCTAGGAGAGTACAGTAAGTTCTCAGGTCTCAAACCAAACATCAGTAAATGTAAATGCATGTGGCTTGGACCAAAAAAGACACCGGTATGCGCGGATCTCCCATTAGTATGGGTAAAGGAACTCAAGGTTCTTGGTGTCGTGTTTAGTGCTGATCCAGAAAACATGGAGGATTTGAACTTCCCAAACAAAATCAAAAGTTTACAAACATTATTGGATTTCTGGCGAATGCGAAAGCTTTCTATGTTAGGCAAAGTGACTATAATCAAGGCCCTCGCAATATCACAATTTGTTCAACTATTCAGCTCACTACCCACTCCCCGTCCTGAGACTATGGCGAAAATTAAGAGCATTTTGTTCAAGTTTTTGTGGAATGGCAAACAAGACAAGATCAGGCGAACAAAAATATGCCAGCCGTATCAGAATGATGGAATAAAGATGATTGATATCGACATTTTCGTGGCATCACTAAAATGTTCCTGGATAAAACGACTGCAATGTAACCTTTCCACTGAAGCAAATTGGGTAACAGGCATCCGATATAGCTTGCGACAACATGTCGATAATTTGTCGTGGTATGGTGCATCGATGTTAAAAAGTCTAGCGGATAACATCAAAAATAAATTTTGGGCACATGTGTTGCAAGCGTGGGCAAAGTTTGCAGAATGCTATGTGCAAAAATCTGAGGGTGTTATGAGTGAATCTATTTGGTGTACTGATGTATTGAAGTACAAATTTTCTATCAAAAAGAGTTGGCGTGTAAGGGGATTATTTTTTTGTGAGTGATTTACTGAATGGCAACAATCTGTTGTCACAAGCAGAAATAGAAGATAAGTATAGCATCCGAGTAAATGTTATTGATTATAATTCCATTAGACTAAAAATGGCGCCGATACTTAGCCTAATTAAAAACAGAAACAGCGGCAATGCTTTACCAGCGATACCGCCAAGGACATATGTAGTTTTGCATTCGAAGAATCTCAGCCAGGTGGTGAGCCACACATTATTGACAAAGCTTAACGGAAAAAATGAAGACATTGCCAGAAAAATAGAAGATAAATGGCTTAACGAAACTCAGAGCTATCGAAGCGGCACCCTCGCTACCATGAGACAAATTACTCTTTCGACCTCGTTGCAGTCACTACATTATAGGATAGTCAATCGTATTCTGCCAACTAATAGCTTTTTATTAAGAGTAGGTTTATCTGACTCTAGTCAGTGTACTTTTTGCGATACAACCGTAGAAACTCTTGGTCATTTATTCATGAACTGTGAGAAGGTACGTGCTTTCTTTTCAAATATACAAACATTATTACTGCAGAAGTACACATTCAACATAAGAAGCGAACAAATTAACTGCATATTTCCGGATAACGACGGGAGAAGTATCATAGGATTGATCAATATCATAGCTATTCAATGTATATGGTTCGCCAAAATGGATCAGACAGAACCGGAGGTGGGGCGCTTCGAAAACGCTTTACGAAGTCATTATTCTATTGAAAGACATGTAAGTAAAACGAACGACACATATGAGCAATGGCATTTAAAGTGGGATGGTCTGCATAGCATAGAGTAGCACATTACACATTACACAGAAGTTTCTTAAAAAAAAGGACAAAATGAAATACAAAATCTTTAATTTTATGCACCACAAAGCATTGTTTTTAATAAACAAAACTAAACAAAATACAAAATCGAAGGTGTGTTGTGTGGTGGTGTGGAAGACCCCGCCCACCCGCTGACCGGGCTAACCCGAGACCGGCCCCCATGAGCATACTCTGCGGAGGCGGCCGGGCGGCCGGCCGGGCGGGCGGGGCGCCGCCAGCACAGCCGGTTGGCGGCTCACGCGCCCGGCCGGTGGCTAACAGCGGGAGCGCCGCCCCGCATACCGAAGTGCGTATTAACGCGAGGCGGCGTGGGCGTGGGTTATCAGTAGAGACTGACCATAGGGAGATGCAAACAAGTGGGAGACTGTGCGCCGTGCGGGAGACGATGCCGACTGTATTGTGACTGTGAGCCGGTTAGCACTTTTTGCTTGGTTTGGTTGGTGGTTGCCGAGTTCCTTTTTTGTGTTAAGGTGTTTTGATGGGTTATTGTTTGTGCTGATTTTTGATGTTTCGTTATGAGCTATGTGCTTGTTATGTGATTTGTGCTTCAGAGGTGAAAATACACTAGCCCTTAAGTGGGACAAACTGGGAAAAAAAACACGTGCAACTGGTATGAATCGACGCATTCTGACGAGGCGAACACGATGACATCAAAATAATTGCGGTATCTATATTTGTTAAAAAGTTATGTGCGAAAACAGAGCGCTGCTCGGACGCACGCTAGTAGCGCTAGTAGCGCTTTCGTTCTCCATGGCAACCAGGCGTCAGCCAATCAAAAGCCAGAACGTGTTCACTTTCTGGCTTTGCATTGGCTGACGCCTGGTTGTCATGGAGAACGAAAGCGCTAATAGCGCTACTAGCGTGTGTCCGAACAGCGCTCAGTTTTAACCGACCGCAGACATGCGCCAGAATTGACTACTGGGGTGACGTTATAAGTAGAAGTGGACACGTTACGGAGATAGGAATGACACCCCCTGACGATGGTGCGCCACGGCTGCCGATACGCGTGGCGCGTTTGGCCTACGCGCCCTAATCCAGCAACAACAACAATCTCCTCATTGCCAAGGTCATAATATTCGGCTTGTGCCAATGATTCTCGGAGTTCAAGTTCAAGTTGGCCTTAATGTGACATACTTACTATTTTGGGGGTGAGCGATTTCGTTATTTTAATATGTGGTTGGCTTCAATCAGGTGAGATGACACGAATTTATGTTGGTATAGCTGTGGCTCATTGGTAACTTACATGCCAGAAGCCATACGTGACATTACTATTTAAATTGTATTGTTATCCTTGTCTGCTCTTAGACTTATACTTCATCTCACTTGCCTGCAAGTGAGATGGATTTGCAGTTTGTATATGCCTATACCTGTATTCCAAAAGTTTGTTCCGGCAAATTTGGTAAATATCTTCTGTGCAGCGTGATGGCTTGTCATTAACATCAGCTAGAATCTGATTTTACCAACTTGTTTTGTCCATTTCCTAGTGTTTTAAATGCCATTGTTAATGCTTGATGGTATGGTTGATTACTTTGATAATTTGACATTCTTTCAGTGGCTTATTTATGAATCTTGTAGGTACTAGGTAGTAGGTATTAGGTAACCACTAACCATGCATTTCATTCATGCTTATTGATTTTCCTACATCCATCCTACCTCAAGGCATTGGCAGTCTTGTCCTGTTGCTGTTCTAGCAATGTTCTCAAATATAATTGTTCTAGCAAAGTATATTTTTAGGATACAAATTACATAACTATTTCATATGTTGAAATTGTGAAAATTTATCATGCCGTGACCAAGCTGGGACTCAAATTGAACTGGCTGCTAGCACGCTGTGACCTATGAACTAGGTCAGCCGCTGTGACCGGAGCCGTGACCAAAAATGTATAATTTTCTGCATCTCTAATCGCCTCCCACTTGCCCTCCTGGAGCTACCGATACCCGTTTTGGAGCACTGCAATGCACCAGGGCCACTGCAGGGCTGACCAAGTGACCCAATGTCGAACAATCAGGGTTCAGGGACATATTCAAGATCACGTGGCACGTGAATTCGAATTTGCCCAGGGTAGGCACCACCACCGGCATGTGGATATCCACCAAAAGCTGCCAGTCAGAAAATTTAGAGAACATTTATATTCATTTTTGCGCTAGGGCCTTCTTGGTTTGGCCCCATTTTAAGTCTATGGGAAATGGCACGTGCTTGCCACGCGCGCTTTGAAGTTTTCCCACACTAGCGGACCCTGCCATCATCTAGATCCCCATGAGTGAGCGATATGCTGAAAATTTCGCCGAAATTTATCGAGACTTTTTCCAGGGCATCATGACTTTGCCCGATCTCTGACACGAATCGGAAAACAAAGACCGGAGAATGGCCCGGGTTGTTTTTTGATAGAAAAACACAATTCTAAAGAATAGTGTTATTTTAAATATAGAACAACAACCTTCGGTTACGTGAGTGAGCGATATGCTGAAAATTTCGGCAAAATTTATCGAGCCTTTTTCCAGGGCATCAACTTTTCCGATCTCGGACACAAATAGGAAAACAAAGACCGGAGAATGGCTCAGGTTGTTTTTCGATAGCAAAACACAATTCTAAAGAATAAGTGTTATTTTCAATATAGAACATCAACCTTCGGTTATATATTATATTCGGTTATTATATCATGGTGACGGCAATGCACTGGACACCATTTTGATATCTCCGATTTTCACAATTTTGACTTTATTTTTTGATGACGTCATTTATTTTTATTGTTTGAGCCTATACCTCTTCCTCGTAATTTTTTTTCTCTTCATATTAAGGCTTTACTATTTATCATGAGATAGGAAACAAAATAAAAAAAGGTAATATTTCTAAAATAATTTATTGTATTTTGTAAAACTTCAGTTTTTTGCCAATACAGCATTTTAAGGCATTTGCAGTAGACTACCGCCACTGGCACTGCAGGTAGAGGGTGGTGGGGGTGAATGCGCCCCCAAAATGATCCATGATCCCTTTAACCCCTCCCAAAAAAATTCATGTCGGTACCCAGGTCTGT
>JAXIVJ010009008.1:0-53018 GCA_036785665.1 Chirona hameri
ACTTTTTTTTACCGCACTTTTAAACTCACAATATAGCTGATTCCAAATTGGTGTCGCTGGTTCCAAAGTTGATATGGCAGTTTGCTAACTCCAGCTACTAAAAATTGCTATGGCCCATGCCATACCTGTCATACTGCATTTTCCGTCCTTGTAACGTGCCTTTTCATCCGTTTTTTGTTGTTGTGGGGGGTGGGCCTTTCAACGCTCCGGAAGGGGCCCTTTCGAGGCGCCACCCACCCCCCCCCCCCCCGTGGACGAAATCTTGGCTACGTGCCTGGTGCCACCATAGTCCGTCAAACTAGTATCATCAGTGCCTACTGCCTATGCAAACTGTTTTTAATCGTGTCGTGTACCGCAAATGTTTGTTACCACACGTACAATTGTACAGTAATCGGAATAGCCACGTTGTGGACGGTTCCTAAATACACAACAAATGACAACATTCCATGGAGCTGCTCTCCAGTTCCTGTGACCTGAATGACCTGCACGTGACCCGTATGACCCGTATGACCTGCGTCCCCAGTTCCTGGGTAAGTGGTTCGAGGCGGAGCGGTTCTTCGTCAGCTACGAGTCGCTGTCGGGTCGGTGCTGGGGCGAGCGGTACGTCATGCTTCACGGCCGGGTCAGCACGCTGCTGGAGTGGCGACTGGCGCTGTGAGTAGACTGACACCTGCTGATCTGACTGCTGACCGCTGACCGCTGACCGCTGACCGCTGACTGTGTCTACGGCCGGGTCAGCACGCTGCTGGAGTGGCGACTGGCGCTGTGAATAGACTGACTTAACGGCCGGGTCAGCACGCTGCTGGAGTGGCGACTGGCGCTGTGAGTAGACTGACTTAACAGCCGGGTCAGCACGCTGCTGGAGTGGCGACTGGCGCTGTGAGTAGACTGACACCGGCTGATCCGACTGCTGACCGCTGACCGCTGACTGTGTCTACGGCCGGGTCAGCACGCTGCTGGAGTGGCGACTGGCGCTGTGAGTAGACTGACTTAACGGCCGGGTCAGCACGCTGCTGGAGTGGCGACTGGCGCTGTGAGTAGACTGACACCGGCTGATCCGACTGCTGACCGCTGACCGCTGACTGTGTCTACGGCCGGGTCAGCACGCTGCTGGAGTGGCGACTGGCGCTGTGAGTAGACTGACTTAACGGCCGGGTCAGCACGCTGCTGGAGTGGCGACTGGCGCTGTGAGTAGACTGACTTAACGGCCGGGTCAGCACGCTGCTGGAGTGGCGACTGGCGCTGTGAGTAGACTGACTTAACGGCCGGGTCAGCACGCTGCTGGAGTGGCGACTGGCGCTGTGAGTACATAGACTGACTTAACGGCCGGGTCAGCACGCTGCTGGAGTGGCGACTGGCGCTGTGAGTAGACTGACTGAACGGCCGGGTCAGCACGCTGCTGGAGTGGCGACTGGCGCTGTGAGTAGACTGACTGAACGGCCGGGTCAGCACGCTGCTGGAGTGGCGACTGGCGCTGTGAGTAGACTGACTGAACGGCCGGGTCAGCACGCTGCTGGAGTGGCGACTGGCGCTGTGAGTAGACTGACTTAACGGCCGGGTCAGCACGCTGCTGGAGTGGCGACTGGCGCTGTGAGTAGACTGACTTAACGGCCGGGTCAGCACGCTGCTGGAGTGGCGACTGGCGCTGTGAGTAGACTGACACCGGCTGATCCGACTGCTGACCGCTGACCGCTGACTGTGTCTACGGCCGGGTCAGCACGCTGCTGGAGTGGCGACTGGCGCTGTGAGTAGACGGACACCGGCTGATCTGACCGCTGACCGCTGACTGCTGACCGCTGACCGCTGACCGCTGACCGCTGACCGCTGACCGCTGACCGCTGACCGCTGACCGCTGACCGCTGACTGCTGACCGCTGACCACTGACCGCTGACCGCTGACTGCTGACCGCTGACCACTGACCGCTGACTGCTTATCTGACCGCTGACTGCTGACCACTGACTGCTGACTGCTGACCGCTGACTGCTGACCGCTGACTGCTGACTGCTGAATGCTGACCGGACCGCTGACCGCTGACCGCTGACTGCTGACCGCTGACTGCTGACTGCTGACCGCTGACCGCTGACCGCTGACCGCTGACTGCTGACTGCTGACTGCTGACTGCTGACTGCTGACAGTCAACCTTTGAATGCTGAGTACTGCAACAGTGCAGAATGCTGACTGCTGACCGCTGAAGCTTGACCGTTAACTGCTGGCATATGACCGGTGACCGTTGGTAACCGTTGTATATGTATTGTATTCGACAATTAAAACACTCTCCAATGTTACCGAGTATCGTTACATGATTAGTAAGTGAATAAATGTTAAAAATGACACTCAGCACATTGCACACCATAAGATCAGAGACAACACTTCCTTGGAGCGTTGGGTAATGCAATAACTGGTTCAGCGGGTTCGCGGCCTTGCAACTGCATTTGTATTTAAGACGAAATTGTCCATGCTCCCTGATCTCTTCATCCGGCAGATTTACAAGCGGGTGTTTGCAACGAGTTTGCAACGAGTTTGCAACGAGTTTGCAACGAGATGTGTGCAATCAACCATCCGATTGCATAACTTTCGTCGCCGTCTAAAACTCGCTGCTGTCAAGCTGCATACTCATTATAATAGAGTAGATATAATCATATATCTGTTCGTAGTTATGCAACCAGTTTCTAAAATTGACTGTCTTTGTATTCGCTGGATTTAGCAAGGATGCGCAATGCCAAATTAATTTAGACCAGAGAAAATTCGGTGTTTGAATAAAATAGTCACGTCCGTTTAGCCACTATTAGCCGACCCTCTGTGCTGTAGCCTCTGGGCTCTGACGTCTGTATTTGGTTTTCAGGTTCGGCACGCCCGTGTCGATCCGCCTCTGGGCTCGGACGTGTCTGTATTTGGTTTTCAGGTTCGGTACGCCCGTGTCGATCCGCCTCTGGGCTCGGACGTGTCTGTGTTTGGTTTTCAGGTTCGGCACGCCCGTGTCGATCCGCCTCTGGGCTCTGACATGTCTGTGTTTGGTTTTCAGGTTCGACACGCCCGTGTCGATCCGCCAGCAGCTGGGGAACCCGGACCCACTCGATCCGGCTCGGTACTCCTTCGTAGTGGCCCGACCCAACCTGCCCTGTGAGTAGCCACGGCACCGGAGTAGCCACGCTTTAATACTCTAGCGAGTACCCCGGCGTTGCAAGATGCAGTTTCGAAACGCGTATATGCGAACACGTAGTTTCGAAACACATACACGTGCTATGAATACGTAAACACGTCAAACCACGCAAGGCTTGGGAAACATAAAACAGGGTCCTAGGATTGCTTTGGAGCTGGGGTGCGGAGTGGAAAATTCTGGCTACCTTCACAATTATCATCATAATTTTCAAGAGACGTTTTAATGGAATTCTCTTTCTTTCAGTTCTTCGTGGAGAGTACAAGATTTTAGCCACGGATTATCATAACTATGCGATCGCGTGGCAGTGTGAAAACAAGAAACTGTTGAACATTCACACAGGTAAGCATCCAACAGTATGGTGATGACAACCACTTCAGGGCAATTTCCTCGTCTCACATTTCGTCACCTTCCTTCTGCCGCATTTCGGGACCAGGGAACTACTTGCCGGAGCACTCCACCACCATGGGTGCCGCACCGTCCGGGCAGCCGCCCTCGCCCCGGTTAGTGACGAACTTCTCATCACACTCCCCGAGGTGCCGCTCGTTACCGGTGCAAGAGACCGTCAGCACGCGCGCCCGCCCGCTCCGGCCGTCGCCGTAGCGTCCGTCGGTGACGGCCGTGCCGGAGACGAAGCCGAACTGCTGGCAGGCGACGGCGGCGTCGGCGGTCGTCCACGGCCCGACGTCACAGAGCTGCCACCAGTGGCCGGAGTCGGTGACCAGCAGTCGGCCGGCGCTGCAGTCGGAGGCGGACGAGGAGGTGCCGCCGATGAGCCGGTACGGCCTCCGCCCGGCCATCAGCGCGCAGACCCGCTCCCCGCAGCGGCCGTCGCTGCAGCTGAGGCTGGGCGCGCAGTCCGCGTCGCAGCTGCACGCCGCTCCGAGCTGAACCAGCGGCCGGCATCCGTCCTGCCGGCTCGAGAACCCGGCCGCACAGGCGCACACGCCGTCCGCGCACGTGGCGTTGGCGGTGTGATGCGCGCACTCAGAGTCGTTCCGGCACGGCTGCGACAGCCGCGGGAACGGGCGGCACCGCTCCCCGTCCTCCGCGGCGTCCTCTCCGCACGCGCAAACACCACCAGGCTGTCGGCAGACAGAGTACGCGATATCCCCATCACAGTCCTCATCACTCTCACACTGGTCGCCGAGCCGGCGCCGCTGTGGACCGGCGTCGTCCGCTGCACGGGAGGAGATGTTCTCCACCTGGCGCTGGACGTCCTCCAGCTGCGCCGCCAGACCGCGGTATTGCTCAGCGATGTCGTCCAGCGGCCCGGCCCAGTCGGACGGCCGACCGGAGATGGCGCCGTCCAGCCGGGCGGTCCCGGTGTCCAGCCGGGTGGTGACGGTATCCAGCCGGGCGTTGGCGGTGTCCAGCCGGGTGGTGACGGCATCCAGCCGGGTGGTGAGGGTGTCCAGCCGGGCGGTGACGGTGTCCAGCTGAGCCGACAGCTCCTGCTGCCGGTTTGAGACGGCCGTGACACCGCTGGTGGGCTGCGCCAGCGCGCGCGCTAGGTCGTCCAGACGGGATGCGAGGCTGGTGAACTGCTCGGCTTGAGAGGCGCGGCAGGCCTCCTCCACCACTTGCCGCATTGTCACCACCTGGGCATAGTCCGACGGCAGGCACAGGACGGCGCACAGGACCACTGCGGTCAGCATAGCAGTGGTTCAGCGGACCACAGGTCACCGGATACAGGTCACCGGATACAGGTCACCGGGCCACAGGTCACGGATCACAGGTCACCGGATACAGGTCACCGGATACAGGTCACCGGTTACAGGTCACCGGATACAGGTCACCGGATACAGGTCACGGATCACAGGTCACCGGATACAGGTCACCGGACCACAGGTAACCGGACCACAGGTCACCGGATCACATGTCGCCGGATACAGGTCGCGGACCACAGGTCACCGGACTACAGGTCACGGATCACAGGTCACTTGTCGTAGTTCACCGGACCACGCGTCACTGGCGTCTGGCCGGACACAACGCACGCGGAGACTGATCTGCGCTGCCGCCGGAGCGGCGGCCAGACCTGCAGACCTCGCCCTGGCCGTATCTCCCTGCTTCCTGTCGGCAATGTCAACACACGTGACGGCTGCGCAACTGGACGTTGATAGTCAGCTGGGGGCAGAGGCGCAGCCAGACCTTCGTCAAGGGGGGCACAGCATCCCGAGGGCCCCCTCGATCAAAACCAACGTGTCGTGTGCCCCCAATGTGCCCCCCCCCAAAAAAAATGGCGCGAAATGGTATATCTTCGTATGTGGGCCACTATATTTTTCCGGGCCCCTAAACAGTCGCAAAAAACGTCGGACAGGCCCATGTCGAACAGAACCTATGCGTAAATTGACTGATAAGTTCTTAGTCTACTCTGATCCAAAATAATTTGCGGCAACTGATCCCTGTTGGCACCATGATGTGAAGTATTAACACGCGCACCGACGTGGGGGCGGATATCCGTCCCCTGAGGTTTTCGTAAACATTGGGAAATGTCTGCACGCAGCGCCGCCAAACTTGGCGTAACTCTTTGGGGAACAATCACCCAAATTGTGTGCCATTTTTTTATCTCGAGTCATCTCAGGTCAGGTCAACAGGCCACGTTAAGTGATCCCACCTCCAAGCAAGTTTTTGAGAGTTTGTGGTCGTGCCAAAGTGATCAACCGAGCGGTTTGAAACTCACAGGATTCATTTAGGCTATAGTCCATAAGTACCTACAATTCGTATATTTCGAATTTGTAATATCGGTGACCTAAGGTCAATTCGATTTTGTAAACTTCCATTATAAGTAAATGGAGAAAATGAAAACCTGTAATCAACATTTTACGTTGTCCCGATTGCTCACGTGTGTGACATAATACATTGGAAACACATAAATTCGAGGTAATTCACAGTCACTGATGTGTAGACTATGGAGTGTGGAGGCGCTTTACGCGAAACGATCCGTCATAAGTTTTGAAAGACAACTTCAGAAAATAGCATCGTATAAAACTGCAGTTGAAAATGTTGAGCGCTCACGGGCTTTTCAAGTAGCTTGTCTTAGTTTATGGCCACTGGCAGATTCAGGAGGGGAGGGGGGGGGGGGGGGCAAAGATGACATGCCCAGAACCGCCCAAAATCGTCAAAAATTGGACACATTTTCTGATTTTAAAAAGACAAATTAACCCGCGCCCCACTGGGGTATTCGGTCGAACACGCTGGGGGGGGGGGGGGGCAGATTCTGCCCCTCGTTATATTCCGAACCAATAACCGCAGCGAGACACGCAAGGCGGTAATCGAAAGCTCTCAATGAGCCGCACCTAACGCTTACAAGACATTGTCAAAATAAGGTCACATCTCAGGTCACGGCCAGGTCGAAACTCAAAATTGAGGTATTTGAGTTTGTGGGCCATACTTTCCATCCAAAGCCTTAGATTGAGACTATTATCGCACAAAGTACTCTCAAAGGTATAATGCATCTCCCGCATTAGGAAAGAGTGAAATTGTAAGCAAAGGTCATCAGGTCACAAAAGGTCACTGTTGGCAAGAGGTCTACGAAAGTCATGCGACACATGTTTTATGGGTCATTTTACACGTATAATTTGATAGTAGCAGCAATTCCAGGCAGACTGGTTATTGATTCGACACTGATTGAATCGATTGGAATCGGTCAATCAAAATTCATTGAATAAAAAAATAATTGATTCACCACCAGATCTTTTGATTCATGAATCGTGATTGAATGAAACCCCGCATCAAATCAAGGCTGATTGGATCAAAAGATTTAACGATTCTTAACGATTCAAGTACACTGGAAAATTGTGCAAATACATGCAGTCCCAGTGGCTACATTAATTTATACTGAAATAGCTCCAATATAAGCTGCTGAAATAGCTGAAATATCATTGCTGTAACAATGTTTTAATGATCATATATATATGTATGTTTCCATTTGTATTGATTTGAAATAAATTCACCGCATATATTTAAATGTTGAATCAAACGTGAATCGATTAAAATATTTTTTTGATTCTTTGAATCGGAAGGAATACATTTTCAAAATTGTATCCATGAATCGGACGGTGAAATAATTCAGATTCCAAAATGAATCATGATTGAATCGTTCCAAAAAAAGTTGAATCAATAACCAGTCTGATTTCAGGGCCTATTGTAGCATGTTAACGGGGGGGCAAGTGCCCCCCCCCCCCCCAGTCAAGACATTTTGCTCACCCTGTTTTCAGTAATTTTATGTCATTTTACGCTTGATAGTGTTAAATTAAAATAAAATATACTTACCTGGTGATACATTTATAAAAATATAACTATAAATTCCATGATATTCCTAAGTTTTAGTATTTCCCAGCTAAAATGAGTATCTTTAAATTATTTCCGAAATAGCATTAATTTCAATAGGTACCCTTTAAACATTGCTCATTAACGGCAAAGTAGGGGAGATCGGGGCATTGTTGGACCAGGAGAGTCGCCACAAAATTTGGAATGTGTGTGTGGTGGGGCGGGGGGGGGGAGGAGAGGGGGGCAAGCAGGTGGTTGCCACCCCCCCCCCCCGCCACACACACACCCATAATGTTAGTATTAAAATCCTGCTAATCTTGGGGTCCGGAGGGATCTTGGGGGCCGGCCCCCTGACCCCTCGGGTGGCAACGCCCATGGTTGGGATAGGAGAGATATTTCAATAATGTTCCTTCCCTGGAGTATATAAGGGAAGAATCTAAATATGAGCGGCCCGGCCCGGCCCGACCCGTGGCGACGCTTTTGAGAAGTTCATATCTCTGCAACCGCACGTCCGATTGACAAGCGGGCTTCTTTGCTGAGTAGTCCCATCCACCCTACCCTGTTTGAGACCAGAGCTGACTCACGTGAGTAACTACCACTGTGTGTGGCGCGTGCCGCGTGTAGAAAGTGTTTTGTCGCAAAAGCTCCGCAACGGCTTGGCCGATTGTGTGCAAATTTGGTGTGTGGTTATGGATCTCTCAGCCGCCACTTTCCAACAAGTCAGGGGTGGGGTGCCTCTGCACATGCGCACGTGCGCACCCCCTTTTTGTCCCCGCATCTCAGAAATTACTTGCCCGATCGAATTGAAATTCCCCATAGGTACTTACTTCGCGTTCGCTCGTTCATCGCCAACTGCGGCGCCTTACTGGTTCGGTAAAAAGTTATGGAAGAAAAATGACCTTTGACCTCTGGGTCAATAGATTTTACCTCGTGGAGGTTGCAGGACAAAAATGTCACATATATCTTTGTATTTTGCAAAAGATTCGTGAGTCTGGTGAGCATTGGGAAAATTTAGCCATTTCCCGGGGATTTATATCCATTTTCATGTTTCCCAATGACCTAAAATTGGGAGGTCACAAAATCTACTTTGCCTTAGGTCATCGATATAAAAATCATCCGAAATAGCAGAATTGTTGGTATTTATGACCTGACTAAATCCTGTAAGTTTCCAACTGATCGGTTAAACAATCTGGCTGCGGCACGACCTTATATTTTTAGGTGGGATCACTAGACTTGACCTAGTGACCTGACCTGAGGAGACCCGAGGTAAAAAATACAGGATTTGGGCAACTGATAGGCATACAGTTCTGCCAAAAATGGCGGTGCGAAACGCCGTCGTTTTCTCCACCATTTCCGAAAAAAAACTAAGGGGGGAGGATATCCGCCCCCTGTTGTTGCGCGTCTGCCACACAGATCCCCCCCCCCAACCTAAAAACTCTGGCGATGCCAATGTATGGATGTACCTACACTTAATAAATTGGAGCAATCAACCTTCGGTATTTTTATGCTCTGCATGCCCAACGTGCTCAACCTGCCGCACGAATTGGATCAAATTACAACAATAATGGGGCAAGTTGAGCAATGCTTATCATTTTATTTCGTGTCATTTTTAAAGTATAAACGTGGGTTTGTGAAAATAACTGTTTTGTAATTAGGAAAGGTCAATTTTCGGACCCTTCTAGTCTTTTTGGGGGCTCTGGCTCGACTGGCTCACTGGATCCACCGTTGATTACTGAAGCCCTAGTTCCTATTCAATCAAAGCATGACATTTGCAACAGTATTGCGGTAAAAACAACATGACCTTAGACATTGTAATTGGACTTAGTTATGAAAAAGATGCAAGTACAGAAAGAAGTACGCTGTAGCACTACAAAATACAATGTTTACACCTATGGTATGGCGTGAGTTGTGTTAGGCAAAACAAACATGGTGCATTGCCGATCACGTACCTCCACTGAGACAACCTGCAACTCTGTATTTAAAATCCAACGGCCTTACCTTCTAATAATACGTATGCGATCGAAACAAATACGTATTATCGAAATATTCAGGGAATAATTGTCTAACACTTGCTATTTTGGTCGCCCGCCTGTTTTCAAGTATAAACAAAGCAGTATAAATATAATACAGACGCCGAATATAGGTACGTGCCTACGATCCTGAGTCCTGACAACAGGTAAACGGAGATCAAATGCACTTCTGCCTGACGACCGTGCCGTAACGAGAATAAACTATATGTTTCAAATGGTGCGCACCGAGGCTAAGCGCATCACACACAGCGATCGCTTCGATTATTGTCGCAGCCCAGCATCCCACTCATGGAGGTGCCACCTCCCCCGGTGGTATAATGGACTCACCCAGCAGTTTGACGTCACCTCTAATTCCGAGTGCGAATGGTTATTAGACTTCGGGAATTTGCGACAGGGTTAGGTCAACTTAGAAATTTGACCTCAGGTCAAGGTCAAGTGGTGACCCAACTAGGTCATGTTGCACATTGGGAGACGTGCCTCGACGCGACAAACACATTGGTGCTGGTTTCACTTATCTATCTTAATTTTGTCGAGAGTTATTGGCAAAACAGTGTTGGTGACCTCAGGTGACCTCATCCGACACTGAACACAAATTTCACATGGAATTTCAAGAATGGCCTATGATAACATGATCTAGAAGGAATTAGGCTGATATAATTCGTATCCTCAGAAAAGGAAGCATTTTATTATTTCTCCATTGACTTATAATGGGGAGGTCGCGAAATTGACCCGACCTTAGGTCACCGATATAACAAATCCGAGATAAAGGTATTGTATGTACTATTGCGCTTATGAAATCCTGTAAGTACGAAATCGATCGGCCAAAAACTGTGGCAGTGGTACGACCGGAAACATTTTTGGAGGTGGGGTCACGTGACCTGACCTGAGATGACCCGATGTATTTTTTTTTCTCTCACATAATGTACGCAATTGATGCCCGAACAGCTGTGGAAAAAGCGGCGGTGCTGCGCGCCGCCGTTTTTTCGCTATCCTCGAAAAACCTTAGGGGGTGGGGGGCGTCTAAGCGCCCCCCGGCACGGGGCGGGTTAAACTAAATAAAAAAGGCATGTTTCTAGACCAGTTTTGCCTCAGAAAAACAGTGGTGACATTTATTTGTCTGTATCTGGTCAATAAAAGCAACAACCAAAAAATTAACAAAATGACGTCATGAGTTACTTATACTTAGGGAGCCATACGTCAATAAAGATATTGCTTTGCAATTTGGTTTGGGTATCGTCCATACCTGGTTCACTCATATATGTTCCGTTTTATATCTTCAAAACAAATTGTGAAAAGTTTTCTGATTTTTTTTAGGGGGTTAAAAACCCCAAATTTCGCAAATCCGAGATAGTGATTTCGAAGAGAATGTCATTTCCTCTCTTTTGACCTTTTTCATTTACAATTTGCTTCAAAACTCTATTTTTTACGATTTGTCAAACATTTATCGTTTTTCACCAAAAATAACGTGACATGACGTCATTAAAACGTCATTATCTCCCAAAGTACTGGATCAATTTCATTGAAATTTGTGAGAAAAAAAAACGTAAAATGAATGCAGCATAAGGTACTGTAAATTTTACGTCGATACCTATCATAGGCGTTGGGCTGAGAGGCCGAGACCTTCTCACATTGGGCCGAGCGTCCCTCCGGGCCCCTCGACCCAATGGGGGGGGGGGGGGGGGCACGTGCCCCCTGTGACCCCCCCCCCCCCCCCTGGCTGCGCCCCTGGCTGGGGGAAACATTAGAGTGAGGCAGATGTCATAGTTACCAGATACCAGCATAGCTACCTAGGTATTTCTCTGCATTAGCAGTGTCGTATTAAATATATTTTTGACATATTTCGCTTTATCGTTTCATTTACACAAATATATGCTTACCGTAAAAACCGCCCAAAAAATAATGCGCTAATTATCGTGACACATTTGCAAAAGTATAGTTTACCAGTGTCTCTACATTCCCAGTATGACGTTATATTGTCTCCGGCAGAGATCGGCTGGCTGCTGACGCGGTCCCGACATCCGAGCTATGAGGTCCTCCACGCGGCCAAGACGGCGGCGCTGGCGGTGGGCCTGGACATCCGACACTTCCAGAAACAGGAGCGGAGCGGATGCGAACCCCTCTAATCGCCCCATTTTCCATGACGATTTCTCATTCGAAATGGCGGCTTAGCGTGAAAGAAACAATACAAGAATATGTACCAGGGACTCGTCTAAAATGTTAACTAGGGGGGCAACCCCCCCCCCCCCCCCCAGTTACGGCTCCTGCCCCCCCCCCAGTCGAGGCAAAAAACGGCCACTGGGGGGAGGGGGAGTTTAAACAGGTTATAATTGTTGGCGAGATGCACATTTTAACAGTTCTGTCCAAGTTATAAGCCAGGGATGTAGGTAGTATCCTATTCAGTTGAGGTGGCTTCACCCCCCCCCCCCCCCACACTTTAACGAGGAACTGGGTCAATGCCGGGGAAAATCTGTATTTTTGTGGATTTCCATGGTACTTTAAGCGATTTTCCCAGCTCAGCCCCCAACTTTTCTGGAGAAGCTCCACCCCTGTTATAGGCCATGCGACCAGCTGCACACACATATACATATATAGGCGTTGTAACTGATTCATGATATATTGTGTATAATGACAATAATAACTCAAACGATGTTTTATATTATAGGAAATAGGTCGCAAAGCTTTCGATAACAAGTATCATGATCATTGCGAGATGCTGAAAATGAAAGCAAACACACCGTAGCGGAAACCGACGCAGGTCAAATACGCCTATTTTTCAATAAAAGCATGCGCATTTTTAGATGACATTAGCACTGCTAGTTTTGCCGAATTGATTCCATCTTTGAAAGTCGCACAGAGGCTCTTAAAGGGAGATAATCACCTTTGTATTTTGTTAGCAACAATGTATTTTGTCTACCGTTATGGTATTCAAATGATGTGATCTAAATTTAAGAATTAAATACAATTATTCCCTAATTCAAAGTAGGAAGTTTTGGGGAAATTAATGATCAGTATTTTACCTCCACTATTGGAAAGCGCAACAACAACACGCTTTTGCATCAATATATTCAACGTTGTTGAATGGGCAAATCGCCGACGCTAAATAGGTTGCAGTCCGGGGCCAACCTAAACTGAAGATTGCAATGCACTTTTTTCAAATGATTGTTGATTGTTCATAAAAGTTTGGCACATATTCGCAAAAGATAGAGAGCAGGAAACATATTGTATACCTTCATGATAAATAACAATGCGTAGGGAGGCTAATTTATTGAATTCGTTACCGAGTACTTGCTGAGTACCGACCGATAAAAGCGTGGATCGCTTATCGGTATGGAACTGCTAATATCTTTCGGTAGGAATGTTTAAAGGCAAAATGTGATGAATTTACACCATAATTTGGTCTCGTCTATCGATTGCAGTTGCCAACTCCATTTGTGTGGAAAAAGGTGATTATCTCCCTTTAAAGATTATCACTGTCCCAGTTTTCAGCATATATTTTGGAACTTAGATGAACTGGACAAAAGGATGGATTAGTGTTGGACATTATTCCAAAACCTTAAACCAAGTAACATGACTAATGAATGAATGTCATATGTATATTTCATGTATGTACAGTGGCGTACTCAGGATTCACTCCAGGAGGGTGCAATTTGTATCAGGGGGGCATAAGCCCCGGTACCCGCACCAAAAAACTCACCGGATTTGGCCCACTATATTTATAGAGGGGCATATTTTCAGCATTTTTTCATAAAAATGAAAAGTATTATTTTTTTTTCGAAATAAAAATGGAAGACAGGCCCCTTCGGACCTTATTTTCAAAGGGGCACATACGGCAAAGGGGGCACGTACGGACCTTCAGGGGGGGGGGGGGGTAATTGCCCCGTTTGCCCCCCCCCCTTGGGTACGCCTATGTGTAGGTAAATATGTCATTTTCAAGATAAATTTGGAAATTTAGCCACACGTCCATTCTGGCTGTCATCTGTCAATAAAATTAACCCGCCCTTGACTGGGGGTCTCAGTCGAACGCCATTGACTGGGGGGAGGGGGGGGGGGGGATCTTCCGAAGTAATGATCGCAGCGAGACGTGCAAGGCGGCCTTCGAAAGCTTTCAATGAAACACATCTAAAGCATTCTCGAAAGGTTCACATTGAGGTCACATGTCAGGTCACGGTCAGGTCAAAGGTCAAAATCGATATATTTGAGTGTATGGGACATAGGTCCTATCCATTCAAAGCCTTCGATTGCGACCATGATCACCCAAAGTGCTCTCAAAGGTATAATACACATCTCGCATGAGCTAAAGTAAGATTGTTGGCAAAATAGCAAGGGCAATGTCAATATCACAGGTCACCATGTGCAAAATATATACGAAAGTCATGCGACATATGTTTTATGGGTTATGTTACACGTATAATTGGATAGTGATAGTCATTTTACCACCTGACTTCATTTAAGTGAAGTTAGTGTCAAACTCAGGTCAAGGTCAGGTCATATAAAGTCAACATTAGAAATGGATGAATCTAAATACAAACGCATGTTTCTGGACCAGTTTTACCTCAGAAATGCAGCGGGACATTCATTTCTTCGCAGCTCGTTATTAATAACCCAAAAACAATCATACAAAAAATACGTCATGAGTTACCCATACTTTACAAGCCATAAGTCAGTCAAAATGGTGTTTTGTTTTAGGAATTGCCCATATGTGATTCTCTAATATTTAACATGGTTTTTAATATCTTTGAAAAATTTGAATTTGTGGGCATAGTTTCATAGTTGTTTTTTTTTGGGGGGGGGGGTCAAAAACCAAAATTTGCAAAACTCCGAGATAATCATTTTGTAGCCCTTGCCATTTTGTATCTTTTGAGGTTTTTTATTGCATTTTTTTCTTCAAAATATGACCTTTGTGCGGTCTGTTAGATTTTTAGCTGATTTTTTTCGTCCAACTCGTGTGTAGTGACATCACTAAATTCGCTATATCTCAACGATTTTTTTTCGACGAAATTTCTTCATTGTTGCACAGGAAGACATAAAATTGATGTGAGAAAAGGAACTTAAAGTTTCACTTTGATAGCGCTATTGGTTTTGAGCAATTGCGAAAGTGGGTGGGTGGGGGGGGGGGGGGGGGGGTGGGGGGGGTAAACGCTCCCCCAGTCAATGGCGGTTAATACCAACGTATAATTTGGCTGTTTATCAATCATCTCCACAATTGTATGAATGCACAACTATTCATTTTATGAATATTACTGACCGTTGGAACGATATCAATGGACTATGGAAAAACAAGAGTAAGTGTGACTGTTCGCGGACAATAACAGGTGAAATGAAAATAAGTCATCTCAAGCCTGCCCCCCCCGTCAAATTTCCTTAGACAAGTCCCTGATATGTACCCATTTGCACACCCTCACGGGATGGGACACCCTCAAGACACGACAAACGATGCGCAACAGCTGTTCTTTCACAGACTCACAAACACACTACACCAACAACCAGAATACATAAGACAGATACCCCCACAGTCACGAGTTCAACAGAACAGCATCCTTCTAACGATCATTCATCCCAAACACTACCCGCACATGGAACACACTGTCAGAAACACTTCGAACACAGCCTTCCCACAAAAGGTTCAAAAAAGGCATCGCGGATCTGTTCATAACTACCAAACCCCCAACATACTTCTCATTCGGCTCAAAACTCGGAAACACATATCACACTCAAATCAGAACGACCCTCCGGGTCGACCCTCGAATCCGGGTCGACCCTCTCCCTTCTCCGTCATAACAAGGGGACGGACCCTGTTGACGTTTTTGCGCCGCCCACCTGCTGCTCCTCGGCTGCTCTGCCGGCCGTCGTCTCACGCTCGCCTCACCCGCTGTCCGCCACTGGCCAGCATTTTGCTGCTGCTAATAAAATGGTTTGGGCTGTGTTGGAAATTGCCGATTTTGTATTTGTTTTAAAAATGTACCGCATTACAGTATCGCCGGATTTGGGATAGCTCCGAACAGTACCGGGCTCTGGCCTCTGGTGTACCAGGTAATACCAATGCAAATTCCGAATTGGGTTGTTGTTGTTTATTTGAAATCAAGTAGAAAAACAACGTAAACAAAATGAAATAATAGGATCGGTGCAAAAGTTCAAAAGACTTAAATCACGGCACCTCTCCTATCATAAACGTGGGACAAATGACACGACCGCCGGAATAAAGTGAAATCAGAGGTTCATCGGTCGCAGCGCCAGCCGCCGCCGCCGCCTCATTCCTTCGATTACGTAGTCCTGGAAGAGCCCCGAGAGCACCCGACCGTCGTCGCTGTGAATGTTGTGTCCATGCGTCCGTGTGTGTAGAACGTCTGTTTTTGGTAGTCGGATGAAATCAGGACCAAATAATTGTGATAATTGCCGAAGAAGCTTGGTCCTGAAATCTTGAAAAAGTGGACAGAGGAAAATGAAATGCTCCAAAGTCTCTAATTTGTGGCCGCAACTTGGAGAAGAAAGTCTTTTTGTGTGATAAAGATTAGCGTTGAGCTGAAGGCTCCCTGAGATTAGCGTTGAGCTGAAAGATTAGCGTTGAGCTGACGGGGAGCCTTCAGCTCAACGCTAATCTTTATCACACAAAAAGACTTTCTTCTCCAAGTTGCGGCCACAAATTAGAGACTTTGGAGCATTTCATTTTCCTCTGTCCACTTTTTCAAGATTTCAGGACCAAGCTTCTTCGGCAATTATCAACGTCTGTCAAGACAGCTCAGATTCGGATTCGGATTCACATTCACCGGACCCCTACGATTTGGCTGAAAATTGGCACACATGTAGTACTCAGCATTCCCATTCAGTGGTGTAAAGCGTTTCTCATCACATTGAGAACATTAACCTCCAGAGGTCATCATAGGTCAAGGTCGTTGACCCCGGACCCCTACGATTTGGCTGAAAATTGGCACACATGTAGTACTCAGCATCCCCATTCAGTGGTGTAAAGCGTTTCCCATCACATTGAGAACTTTGACCTCCAGAGGTCATCATAGGTCAAGGTCGTTGACCCCGGAGCCCTACGATTTGGCTGAAAATTGGCACACATGTAGTACTCAGCATCCCCATTCAGTGGTGTAAAGCGTTTCCCATCACATTGAGAACTTTGACCTCCAGAGGTCATCATAGGTCAAGGTCGTTGAACCCGGACCCCTACGATTTGGCTGAAAATTGGCACACATGTAGTACTCAGCATCCCCATTCAGTGGTGTAAAGCGTTTCCCATCACATTGAGAACTTTGACCTCCAGAGGTCATCATAGGTCAATATCGTTGACCCCGGACCCCTACGATTTGGCTGAAAATTGGCACACATGTAGTACTCAGCATCCCCATTCAGTGGTGTAAAACGTTTCCCATCACATTGAGAACTTCGACTTCCAGATGTCATCATAGGTCAAGGTCGTTGACCCCGGACCCTACGATTTGGCTGAAAATTGGCACACATGTAGTACTCAGCATCCCCATTCAGTGGTGTAAAGCGTTTCCCATCACATTGAGAACTTTGACCTCCAGAGGTCATCAGAGGTCAAGGTCGTTGACCCCGGACCCGTACGATTTAGCTGAAAATTGGCACACATGTAGTACTCAGCATCCCCATTCAGTGGTGTAAAGCGTTTCTCATCACATTGAGAACTTTGACCTCCAGAGGTCATCATAGGTCAAGGTCGTTGACCCCGGACCTCTACGATTTGGCTGAAAATTGGCACACATGTAGTACTCAGCACCCCCATTCAGTGGTGTCAAGCGTTTCCCATCACATTGAGAACTTTGACCTCCAGAGGTCATCATAGGCCCAGGTCGTTGACCCCGGACCCCTACGATTTGGCTGAAAATTGGCACACATGTAGTACTCAGCATCTCCATTCAGTGGTGTAAAGCGTTTCCCATCACATTGAGAACTTTGACCTCCAGAGGTCATCATAGGTCAAGGTCGCTGACCCGGACCCCTACGATTTGGCTGAAAATTGGCACACATGTATTACTCAGCATCCCCATTCAATGGTGTAAAGCGTTTCCCATCACCTTAAGAACTTTGACCTCCAGAGGTCATCATAGGGGTCGTTGAACCCGGACCCCTACGATTTGGCTGAAAATTGGCACACATGTAGCACTCAGCATCCCCATTCAGCGGTGTAAAGCGTTTCCCATCACATTGAGAACTTTGACCTCCAGAGGTCATCATAGGTCAAGGTCGTTGACCCCGGACCCTACGATTTGGCTGAAAATTGGCACACATGTAGTACTCAGCATCTCCATTCAGTGGTGCACAGCGTTTCCCATCACATTGAGAACTTTGACCTCCAGAGGTCATCATAGGTAAAGGTCGCTGACCCGGACCCCTACGATTTGGCTGAAAATTGGCACACATAAAGTATTCAGCGTCCCTATTATGTGGTGTAAAGCATTTCCCATCACATTGAAAACTTTGACCTCCAGAGGTCATCAAAGTTCAAGGTCGTTCACCCGGACCCCTACGATTTGGCTGAAAATTGGCACACATGTAGTACTCAGCATCCCCATTCAGTCGTGTAAAGCGTTTCCCATCACATTGAGAACTTTGACCTCCAGAGGTCATCATAGGTCAAGGTCGTTGACCCCGGACCCCTACGATTTGGCTGAAAATTGGCACACATGTAGTACTCAGCATCCCCATTCAGTGGTGTAAAGCGTTTCCCATCACATTGAGAACTTTGACCTCCAGAGGTCATCAAAGATCAAGGTCGTTGACCCGGACCCCTAAGATTTGGCTGAAAATTGGGACACATGTAGTACCCGGCGTCTTTATTCAGTGGTGTGAAGCGTTTCCCATCACATTGAAAACTTTGACTTCCAGAGGTCATCATCATCAACAAGTTCGGTCATTTTTGTTCCCTTTTTTGCTTCTTCTTTGGCGTGACGAGAATTTTGTTTTCATTGCAAAATGTGGGGGCGGGCGGGCGGGCGGGCGGGCGTGGCGTTTAACGCCCCTGATTAATTTTCGTAATAGCTCAAACATGAATAGGGCCATCACCGTGAAACTTCGGGTACCTTCTTCTAAATTACGTTTACGTCTTCTGTGAAAAATAAATCAATTTTGTCGAAAAATTTCGAGTTATAGCGAATTCAGTGAAGTCACTACACACAAATTTTACACCAAAATCAGCTAATATGTAATAGACCGTAAAATGCCATATTTTGCGTAACATGCAATCCATCAACATGAAAAGATAGAAAATAGCAAGGGGTACAAGATGGCTATTTCGGATTTTGGACAATTTGGTTTTTGACCACACAAATACACAAAGTTTTTGTTGGGGGGAAAATGCCCACAAAATCAATTTTTTATTCAAAGATATTCAAAAAGCCGGAATATATATCAGAGAAACTACATATGAGAAACTACCATACCAAATTTTATAATTATATCACCATTTTTGACTTACTTATGGCTTATGGCAGTATGGGTGTATGAACGTTTTTTTTACCAGATAAAAAAGGCTAATCCCACGAGTATTTATGAACTAATCCCTTCTCTGTAAAGTATTTATCTAATCTAATTTTGAAGGAAGCAAGTGTCACTGCATCAGCGACATCCCCTGGTAGCATATTCCAATGTCCTACAACCCTTCTACTGAAAAATGACTGTCGTTGCCTAGTCCTACTTTGTTTCATAATGAGTTTATGCTGATGACCTCTACCTCGATTTTCCCTATTGAACTCAAACATACCCTTTAAATATCCAGAATGCTGACTATTTACAAATTTGAAGACTTGAATTAGATCTCCTCTTAGCCTTCTATATCTAAGTGAAAACATACCCAATTTCTTTAATCTATCTTCATAAGGTAAACTACCAAGACAATTAACCATTTTTGTTGCCCTTTTTGAACTCTTTCTAACAACCAGCAATCTTTCTCATATGTTGGAGACCAGGCTTGTACACAATACTCCAAATGTGGTCTAACGTATGCACAATACAGTTTTGTTATTACCTTTTCACCCATGAGCTAAAGTGAGACTTTCGTGAGACTAAAGTGTTGCATGACTTTCGTAGATATTTTGAACATAGTGACCTTTTGTGACCTGACCTTGACCTTAGCCAACAATCTCATTTTAGCTCATGCGGGATGTGTATCATACCTTTGGCAGCACTTTGGGTGATCATGACTTCTGGAGGTCAAAGTTCTCAATGTGATGGGAAGCGCTTTACACCACTGAATGGAGATGCTGTGTACTACATGTGTGCCAATTTTAAGCCAAATCGTAAAGCTCTGGGGTCAACGACCTTGACCTATTTCCATGGGACCTTGACCTACCTCTGGAGGTCAAATTTCTCAATGTAATGGGAAACGCTTCACACCACTGAATGGAGATGCTGAGTACTACATGTGGACCAATTTTCAGCCAAATCATAGGGGTCCGGGGTCAACGAACTTGACCTATCATGACCTCTGGAGGTCAAAGTTTGCAATGTGATGGGAAACGCTTAACACCACTGAATGGGGATGCTGGGTACTACATGTGTGCCAATTTTCAGCCAAATCGTAGGGGTCCGGGTCAACGACCTTGAACTTTGATGACCTCTGGAGGTTAAAGCTTTCAATGTGATAGGAAACGCTTTACACCACTGAATGGAGATGCTGAGTACTACATGTGTGCCAATTTTCAGCCAAATCGTAGGGGTCCAGTGAATGTGATCCCGAATCCGAATCTGAGCTGTATGACAGTTTACAGGATGGAGGTCAAACTTTTCAATGTGATTGGAAACGCTTTACACCACTGAATGGAGATGCTGGGTACTACATGTGTGCCAATTTTCAGCCAAATCGTAGGGGTCCGGGGTCAACGACATTGACCTATGATGACCTCTGGAGGTCAAAGTTCTCAATGTGATGGGAAACGCTTTACACCACTGAATGGGGATGCTGGGTACTACATGTGTGCCAATTTTCAGCCAAATCGTAAGGGTCTGGGTCAACAACCTTGAACTTTGATGACCTCTGGAAGTCAAAGTTTGCAATGTGATGGGAGATGCTTCACACCACATAATAGAGACGCTGAATACTATATGTGTGCCAATTTTCAGCCAAATCGTAGGGGTCCGGGGTCAACGACCTGGAACTTTGATGACCTCTGGAGGTCAAAGTTTGCAATGTGATGGGAAATGCTTTACACCACATCATAGGGACGCTGAATACTATATTTTTTCCAATTTTCAGCCATATCGTAGGGGTCCGGGGTCAACAACCTTAACCTATGATGACCTCTGGAGGTCAAAGTTCTCAATGTGATGGGAAACGCTTTACATCACTGAATGGGGTTTCTGAGTACTACATGTGTGCCAATTTTCAGCCAAATCGTAGGGGTCCGGGTCAACGACCTTGAACGTTGATGACCTCTGGAGCTCAAAGTGTTCAATGTGATGGGAAATGCTTTACACCACATAATAGGGACGCTGCATACTATATGTGTGCCCATTTTCAGCCAAATCGTAGGGGTCCGGGGTCAACGACCTTGACCTATGATGACCTCTGGAGGTCAAAATTCTCAATGTGATGGGAAACGCTTTACACCACTGAATGGGGATGCTGAGTACTACATGTGTGCCAATTTTCAGCCAAATCGTAGGGGTCCGGGTCAACGACTTTAAACTTTGATGACCTCTGGAGGTCAAAGTTTTCAATGTGATGGGAAATGCTTTACACCACATAATAGGGACGCTGAATACTATATGTGTACCAATTTTCAGCCAAATCGTAGGGGTCCGGGGTCAACGACCTTGACCTATGATGACCTCTGGAGATCAAAGTTCTTAATGTGATGGGAAACGCTTTACACCACTGAATGGGGATGCTGAGTACTACATGTGTGCCAATTTTCAGCCAAATCGTAGGGGTCCGGGTCAACGACCTTGACCTATGATGACCTCTGGAGGTCAAAGTTCTCAATGTGGTGGGAAACGCTTTACACCACTGAATGGGAATGCTGAGTACTACATGTGTGCAAATTTTCAGCCAAATCGTAGGGGTCCGGGGTCAACGACATTGACCTATGATGACCTCTGGAGGTCAAAGTTCTCAATGTGATGGGAAACGCTTTACACCACTGAATGGGGATGCTGAGTACTACATGTGTGCCAATTTTCAGCCAAATCGTAGGGGTCCGGGGTCAACGACCTTGACCTATGATGGCCTCTGGAGGTTAAAGTTCTCAATGTGATGGGAAACGCTTTACACCACTGAATAGGGATGCTGAATACTACATGTGTGCCAATTTTCAGCTAAATCGTAGGGGTCCGGGGTCAACGACCTTGACCTATGATGACCTCTAGAGGTCAAAGTTCTCAATGTGATTGGAAACGCTTTACACCACTGAATGGGGATGCTGAGTACTACATGTGTGCCAATTTTCAGCCAAATCGTAGGGGTCCGGGAATAACGACCTTGACCTATGATGACCTCTGGAGGTCAAAGTTCTCAATGTGATGGGAAACGCTTTACACCACTGAATGGGGATGCTGAGTACTACAAGTGTGCCAATTTTCAGCCAAATCGTAGGGGTCCGGGATCAACGACCTTGACCTATGATGACCTCTGGAGGTCAAAGTTCTCAATGTGATGGGAAACGCTTCACACCACTGAATGGGGATACTGAGTACTACATGTGTGCCAATTTTCAGCCAAATCGTAGGGGTCCGGTGAATATGAATCCGAATCCGAATCTGAGCTGTCTTGACGGACGTCAATCACAATTATTTGGTCCTGATTTCATCCGACTACCAAAAACAGACGTTCTACACACACTGACGCATGGACACAACATTCACAGCGACGACGGTCAGGTGCTCGCGGGGCTCTTCCAGGACTACGTAATAGAAGGAATGAGGCGGCGGCGGCGGCGGCTGGCGCTGCGACCGATGAACCTCTGATTTCACTTTATTCCGGCGGTCGTGTCATTTGTCCCACGTTTATGATAGGAGAGGTGCCGTGATTTAAGTCTTTTGAACTTTTGCACCGATCCTATTATTTCATTTTGTTTACGTTGTTTTTCTACTTGATTTCAAATAAACAACAACAACCCAATTCGGAATTTGCATTGGTATTACCTGGTACACCAGAGGCCAGAGCCCGGTACTGTTCGGAGCTATCCCAAATCCGGCGATACTGTAATGCGGATGTCCGTGAAGTTAGCGTCGGATTCGGATTCGAATTTAGCGTCGAGTAGCGATTCGCTCCAAAATCTGGTAACAGGTCAATTGGGGCACGCTGATCACTAAAATAACATTTATTTTGACATTCAAGGTCATCTTCAAGGTCATTTTCAAGGTCAAAGGACGGGGCGCCTCAAAACACCCTTAACGGCTGTTCCAATTGCAAAACAATGGTCTCAGTCGATTCCTCAGGTCCATATCTAACCTCCGCATTAGAAACCTCACGCGTGCCGCATATCCTTGAGACCATAAAAGGTTCTCAAAGGACGGGGCGCCTCAAAACGCCCTTAACGGCTGTTCCAATTGCAAAAACAATGGTCTCAGTCGATTCCTCAGGTCCATATTTAACCTCCGCATTAGAAACCTCACGCGTGCCTCATATCCTTGAGACCATAAAAGTTCTCAAAGGACGGGGCGCCTCAAAACGCCTTTAACGGTTGCTCCAATTGCAAAAATAATGGTCTCAGTCGATTCTTCAGTTCCATATCTAACCTCCGCATTAGAAACCTCACGCGTGCCTCATATCCTTGAGACTATAAAAGGTTCTCATAGGACGGGGCGCCTCAAAACGCCCTTAACGGCTGTTCCATGTGGAAAAGTAATGGTCTCAGTCGATTCCTCAGGTCCATATCTAACCTCCGCATTAGAAACCTCACTCGTGCCCCATATCCTTGAGACCATAAAAGGTTCTCAAAGGACGGGGCGGCTCAAAACGCCTTTAAGGGTTCCTCCAATTGCAAAAATAATGGTCTCAATCGATTCCCCGGGTCCATATCTAACCTCCGCATTAGAAACCTCACGCGTGCCTCATATCCTTGAGACCATAAAAGGATCTCAAAGGACGGGGCGCCTCAAAACGCCCTTAACGGCTGTTCCAATTGCAAAAACAATGGTCTCAGTCGATTATTCAGGTCCATATCTAACCTCCGCATTAGAAATCTCACGCGTGCCTCATATCCTTGAGACCATAAAAGGTTATCAAAGGACGGGGCGCCTCAAAACGCCTTTAAGGGTTGCTCCAATTGCAAAAATAATGGTCTCAATCGATTCGCCGGGTCCATATCTAACCTCCTCATTGGCAACCTCACGCGTGCCTTATATCCTTGAGACCATAAAAGGTTCTCAAAGGACGGGGCGCCTCAAAACGCCCTTAACGGTTGTTCCAATTGCAAAAACAATGGTCTCAGTCGATTCTTCAGGTCCATATCTAACCTCTGCATTATAAACCTCACGCGTGGATATAAGGCACGCGTGAGGTTGCTAATGCGGAGGTTAGATATGGACCCGGGGAATCGATTGAGACCATTATTTTTGTAATTGGAACAACCCTTAAAGGCGTTTTGGGGCGCCCCGTCCTTTGAGAACCTTTTATGGTCTCAAGGATATGAGGCACGCGTGAGGTTTCTAATGCGGAGGTTAGATATGGACCTGAGGAATCGACTGAGACCATTGTTTTTGCAATTGGAACAGCTGTTAAGGGCGTTTTGAGGCGCCCCGTCCTTTGAGAACCTTTTATGGTCTCAAAGATATAAGGCACGCGTGACGTTGCCAATGCGGAGGTTAGATAAGGACCCGGGGAATCGATTGAGACCATTGTTTTTACAATTGGACCAGCCGTTAAGGGCGTTTTTAGGCGCCCCGTCCTTGGATAACCTTTTATGGTCTCAAGGATAACAGGCATGCGTGAGGTTTCTAATGCGGAGGTTAGATATGCACCTGAGCAATCGACTGAGACCATTGTTTTTGCAATTGGAACAGCTGTTAAGGGCGTTTTGAGGCGCCCCGTCCTTTGAGAACCTTTTATGGTCTCAAAGATATAAGACACGCGTGAGGTTGCCAATGAGGAGGTTGGATATGGACCCGGGGAATCGATTGAGACCATTGTTTTTACAATTGGCCCAGCCGTTAAGGGCGTTTTTAGGCGCCCCGTCCTTGGATAACCTTTTATGGTCTCAGGGATAACAGGCATGCGTGAGGTTTCTAATGCGGAGGTTAGATATGCACCTGAGCAATCGACTGAGACCATTGTTTTTGCAATTGGAACAGCCGTTAAGGGCGTTTTAAGGCGCACGTCTTTGAGAAACATTTATGGTCTCAAGGATATGAGGCACGCGTAAGGTTTCTAATGCGGAGGTTAGATATGGACCTGAGGAATCGACTGAGACCATTGTTTTTGCAATTGGAACAGCCATTAAGGGCGTTTTGAGGCGCCCCGTTATTTGATAACCTTTTATGGTTTCAAGGATATAAGGCACGCGTGAGGTTGTCAATGCGGAGGTTAGATATGGACCCGGGGAATCGATTGAGACCATTATTTTTGCAATTGGAGCATCCCTTAAAGGCGTTTTGAGGCGCCCCGTGCTTTGAGAACCTTTTATGGTCTCAAGGATATAAGGCACGCGTGAGGTTGCCAATGCGGAGGTTAGATATGGAGCCGGGGAATCGATTGAGACCATTATTTTTGCAATTGGAGGAACCCTGAAAGGCGTTTTGAGGCGCCCCGTCCTTTAAGAACCTTTTATGGTCTCAAGGATATGAAGCACGCGTGAGGTTTCTAATGCGGAGGTTAGATATGGACCTGAGGAATGGACTGAGACCATTGTTTTTGCAATTGGAACAGCTGTTAAGGGCGTTTTGAGGCGCCCTGTCCTTTGATAACCTTGTATGGTCTCAAGGATATAAGGCACGCGTGAGGTTGCCAATGCGGAGGTTAGATATGGACCCGGGGAATCGATTGAGACCATTATTTTTGCAATTGGAGGAACCCTTAAAGGCGTTTTGAGGCGCCCCGTCCTTTGAGAACCTTTTATGGTCATAAAGATATAAGGCACGCGTGAGGTTTCCATTGCGTAGGTGGGATATAGACCCGGGGAATCGATTGAGACCATTATTTTGTGCAATTGGAGTAACCCTTAAAGGCGTTTTGAGGCGCCCCGTCCTTTGAGAACCTTTTATGGTCTCAAGGATATGAGGCACGCGTGAGGTTTCTAATGCGGAGGTTAGATATAGACCTGAAGAATCGACTGAGACCATTGTTTTTGCAATTGGAACAGCCGTTAAGGGCGTTTTGAGGCGCCCGTCCTTTGAGAACCTTTTATGGTCTCAAGGATGTAAGGCACGCGTGAGGTTGCCAATGCGGAGGTTAGATATGGACCCGGGGATTCGATTGAGACCATTATTTTTGCAATTGGAGTAACCCTTAAAGGCGTTTTGAGGCGCCCCGTCCTTTGAGAACCTTTTATGGTCTCAAGGATATGAGGCACGCGTGAGGTTTCTAATGCGGAGGTTAGATATGGACCTGAAGAATCGACTGAGACCATTGTTTTTGCAATTGGAACAGCCGTTAACGGCTTTTTGAGGCGCCCCGTCCTTTGAGAACCTTTTATGGTCTCAAGGATATAAGGCACGCGTGAGGGTGCCAATGCGGAGGTTAGATATGGACCCGGGGAATCGATTAAGACCATTATTTTTGCAATTGGAGCAACCCTTAAAGGCGTTTTGAGGCGCCCCGTCCTTTGAGAACCTTTTATGGTCTCAAGAATATGGGGCACGCGTGAGGTTTCTAATGCGGAGGTTAGATATGGACCTGAGGAATCGACTGAGACCATTGTTTTTGCAATTGGAACAGCCGTTAAGGGCGTTTTGAGGCGCCCCATCCTTTGAGAACCTTTTATGGTCTCAATGATATAAGGCACGCGTGAGGTTGCCAATGAGGTTAGATATGGACCCGGCGAATCGATTGAGACCATTATTTTTGCAATTGGAGCAACCTTTAAAGGCGTTTTGAGGCGCCCCATCCTTTGAGAACCTTTTATGGTCTCAAGGATATGAGGCACGCGTGAGATTTCTAATGCGTAGGTTAGATATGGACCTGCGGAATCGACTGAGACCATTGTTTTTGCAATTGGAACAGCCGTTAAGGGCGTTTTGAGGTGCCCCGTCCTTTGAGAACCTTTTATGGTCTCAAGGATATGAGGCACGCGTGAGGTTTCTAATGCGAAAGTTAGATATGGACCCGGGGAATCGATTGAGACCATTATTTTTGCAATTGGAGCAACCCTTAAAGGCGTTTTGAGGCGCCCTGTCCTTCGAGAACCTTGTATGGTCTCAAGGATATGAGGCACGCGTGAGGTTTCTAATGCGGAGGTTAGATATGGACCTGAGGAATCGACTGAGACCATTGTTTTTGCAATTGGAACAGCCGTTAAGGGCGTTTTGAGGCGCCCCGTCCTTTGAGAACCTTTTATGGTCTCAAGGATATGAGGCACGCGTGAGGTTTCTAATGCGGAGGTTAGATATGGACCCGGGGAATCGATTGAGACCATTATTTTTGCAATTGGAGCAACTCTTAAAGGCGTTTTGAGGCGCCCCGTCCTTTGAGAACCTTTTATGGTCTCAAGGATATGAGGCACACGTGAGGTTTCTAATGCGGAGGTTAGATATGGACCTGAGGAATCGACTGAGACCATTGTTTTTGCAATTGGAACAGCCGTTAAGGTCGTTTTGAGGCGCCCCGTTCTTTGAGAACCTTTTATGGTCTCAAGGATATGAGGCACGCGTGAGGTTTCTAATGCGGAGGTTAGATATGGATGCGGGGAATCGATTGAGACCATTATTTTTGCAATTGGAGCAACCCTTAAAGGCGTTTTGAGGCGCCCCGTCCTTTGAGAACCTTTTATGGTGTCAAAGATATGAGGCACGCGTGAGGTTTCTAATGCGGAGGTTAGATATTGACCTGAGGAATCGACTGAGACCATTGTTTTTGCAATTGGAACAGCCGTTAAGGGCGTTTTGAGGCGCCCCGTCCTTTGACCTTAAAAATGACCTTGAAGATGACCTTGAATGTCAAAATAAATGTTATTTTCGTGATCAGCGTGCTCCAATTGACCTGTAACCAGATTTTGGAGCGAATCGCTACTCGACGCTGAATTCGAATCCGAATCCGACGCTAACTTCACGGACATGTAATGCGGTACATTTTTGAAACAAATACAAAATCGGCAATTTCCAACACAGCCCAAACCATTTTATTAGCAGCAGCAAAATGCTGGCCAGTGGCCGACAGCGGGTGAGGCGAGCGTGAGACGACGGCCGGCAGAGCAGCCGAGGAGCAGGTGGGCGGCGGAAAAACGGCAACAGGGTCCGTCCCCTTGTTATGACGGAGAAGGGAGAGGGTCGACCCGGATGCACTTCACACGGCGGCGGCGGCCGCCAGCCGACCAGCCAGCCGGGAGGGACGCCTCGGGGCACTCCTCCTTACATGCGACCAGCCAGCATGTAAGGAGGAGTGCCCCGAGGCGTCCCACTTTTCCACAACTAGATCATTCGTGGCACCTAGGAACTGAGACCAGCCGATTGGCGAAGGACGTGACGAATGACGTGGCGCTATACGTCGCAGCCTGTGGCCGCAAAACGCCAATCTGGCAACCGACCAGGCATACAAAGGAAAAGCTTTTGGTAGGAAAGGAAACGTTGTTAAAAGGCCTGGCGAGTGTAAACGGGAGACATAAACCGTTGGTGAAATCATGTAAGGAGGAGCCAGAGTGCCATTGTGCCGGCTCACGAACAAGAAACCCGGACCTTATTCCACCGGACCAATTCCCTATTAACCCGCAAAATTTCACCAACCACCACTCTAACCGTGCAGCGACCTATGTGCTCGCCGATGATTGACTTTCCTCCAAAAATAAAAATGTTTGTACGGGTTAGGTGCGAATCGAATATTGCAATCATGGAAACAGACGCATACGTCAAAATTGCTCCAATAACTCAGTAATATCTTTTAAAAAAACACGGGGATGTAACGTTCTGAAAATGCCTTAGTTCGATTCCTGATCTGAAGAAAACACCGTGAACAAAATTACGAAAATATTGCAAATTGTTGCAAATGTTGCAGGCGGCTATAATTGTTGCAAGCGAAGCCGAAGAACCCCAAAATTGGTGCCCTTCCATTCAGCGGCCTAAAATTAACCAGAACAAGAGTTCCCAAATTTCGAAGAATTTGTTGCAGAACGTTGCATGTTGCAAAACTCGGATAGCACCGGGAAACCCCGTTACAATACCACGCACCAGGCACGTAGCCAGGATTTCGTCCAGGGGGGGCCCTTCCCGAGCGTTGAAGGGGCCCTTCTGACCCGCCCATGTTCAGGGGCTCTGCTGACCCGCCCAGGGGCCCTTTCGGTCTGGTTAGGGATCCCCCCTCTGACCTGCACAGGGCCCTTTGAACTTCCCAGGAGCCCTCTGGTCTGTCCACGGAGCCTCCAGCCTGCTCAGGGGCCCTTTCGACCTGACAAGGGACTGCGCTGGCTGCTTTGCCACCCTGCCTATATGCTCAGGAGCCCCTCCGACCTGCCCAGGGCCCTTCTAACTTACCCAGGGGCCCCTCTGTGCTGGCTAGGGCTCATTCGGCATGTTCAGGGTCCTTCTGACCCACCCAGGGACCCTTTCGGTCTGGTGAGGGCCCCCTCCGACCTGCACAGGGGCCATTTGAACTTCCCAGGGGCCCTCTGGTCTGGCCAGGGGCCCTCTTGTCTGGCCAGGGGCCCTCTTGTCTGGCCAGGGGCCCTCTTGTCTGGCCAGGGGCCCTCTTGTCTGGCCAGGGGCCCTCTTGTCTGGCCAGGGGCCCTCTCGTCTGGCCAGGGGCCCTCTTGTCTGGCCAGGGGCCCTCCAACCTTCTAAGGGGCCCTTCCGACCTGGCAAGGGACTGCGCTGGCTGCTTTGTCGCCCTGCCGAGTGCCGACATGCTCAGGGGGCCCTCCGACTTGCCCTGGGGCCCTTCCGTGCTGGCTAGGGGCCTATTCGGCATGTTCAGGGGCCCTTCTGACCCGCCCATGGGCCCTTTCGGTCTGGTCAGGGGCCCCTCTGACCTACATAGGGTCCATTTGGACTTCCCAGGAGCCCTCTGATCTGTCCAGGGGCCCTCCAGCCTGCTCAGGAGCCCTTTCGACCTGGTAAGGGACTGCGGTGGCTGCTTTGTCGCCCTGCCGACACGCTCAGGGGCCCCTCCGACCTGCCCAGGGGCCCCTCTGTGCTGGCTAGGGACCCATTCGGCATGTTCAGGGCCATTCTGACTCGCACAGGGGCCCTTTCGGTCTAGCCAGGGGTCCCTCTGACCTGCACAGGGGCCTTTTGAACGTCCATGGGGCCCTCTGGTCTTTCAGAGGGCCCTGGTGGCCCTAAAGGGACTCCGAGGTGCTCTAAACCCTCTAAAGACCACGCGATTCGCGTGGTCTCCAGACTCTTAGAGAACCATGATACCGCCTTTCGCGCGGTCTCGTCGGCCCTTTTTGGCGCGCTGCGCGCGCCGAAAAGGGCCCCCTGGCCTCCAGAGGGGGGGGGGGGGGGGGGGGGGGGCTCCCCCTTGGCTACGTGCCTGCCACGCACCATTTGGGCCAAAGCGCGGCTCGGAAGCATGAAGTTGTAGTACTGTCGGGTCCTATCGTCCGGTTTGGTTGTTAACACACGTGGACATCTGATGGATTTCGTATTTTTCAGGAGCGACAGAGAACATGTCCGAGCTGCGTGAGCGCGTGAAACGGAAGCAAGACACGTTCGCAAGTTGCATAACATATTTCTAGAAAAGCATAGGCAGATGATATAAAGCGACGATAATTAATATTGGTATATAATATTTAACATGCAGAAGCTGTGTAGCATGTGCTGAATAAAATCGATGGAATGATATAAATCGATTGAAACGACAAATAAATATAAACAAATATACAAAATAAAAATAAATAATTTTCGCCATTATAAATAATAAACGATAATATCAAGGTACTTTAATAGAGGTAGGGGCGTAAGGTTTCAGTCACGTGACCTCCCAGCGCACGTGCAACTGATCGCCGGGATCCTCCAGTGTGGTTGGCTCCAAGGAATCTCAGTCAGCTGATACTCCCATTGCTTTAACATGGAGATTTTGCAATGCTTTTTAGGGAAAAAATATTTAGGTACTAAATGACTTCGCAGGTGGATGCATGACCCGGGTATGGATAGAAGATAGAACAAGGTATTTGTGTATCACCCGGCGGTAGCTTTTACCGCCTTATATTCCTCACCAGACGGTCTCAATCACAGCCCACAAATCGCACGCGTTCGGATAGAGCGCTTATGGAGGTGGTATCCGTGGCGGTAGGTGGTATTTTCGGATGGGGGGGGGGGGGACAAACCCAGGGGCCCCTTCGATCAAAGCGGCCCCATCTCACGGTACCCCCCCCCCCCTAAAAATGGCGCGAAATGGTATCTCCTCGGATTTAAGCCACTATTTTGCAGGGACCTAAATAGTCGCAAAAAAAACGCCGGACATGCCCATGTTGAAGTCTCAGGCCTTCCGAGGACCCCTCAGGCCTACCGAGGGACCCCTCATGCTCACCAAGGGTCCCATCAGGTCATACCGAGGGTCCCATCAGGCCTACCGAGGGCCCCTCAGGCTCACCAAGGGCCCCTCAGGCCTACCGAGGGCCCCTCATGCCTACCGAAGGCCCCCTGAGGCCTACCGAGGGACCCCTCAGGCCTACCGAGGGCCCCATCAGGCCATACCGAGGGTCCCATCAGGCCTACCGAGGGCCCCTCATGCCTACCGAATGCCCCTCCAGCCAGGGCCACCTCAGGCCGACTGGGGGCCTACTGTCGGCTTTAGAGGGCCCCTCAGACTGGCTGGGGCACCTCGGGGCCTTCGGTCAACTTCTTGAAGGGTCCCTCTGACAAATTTATGTGTTGGGGGGGGGGTTAAATCATGTTCCCCACCACTACTTCTTGAGTGAGGGGGAAGCTTACTAAAAATAAATGCGTCAACCGAGCCGCCCAAGACTTTGACCGCCTGAACTGTTGCCATCTGACGTCACGACCAATCGGAGAGCAGAATTTCAAATTACGTAAATATACTTAATTATTTTTAAAAAAAACTAATAATCCGGAGGAATTTATAGTGAAGTGTCAATCTAAAAAAATATGTTTTATTAATTTGCTTTTCATCAAACACATAATAGTAGTGACTTCGGTACCCTGCAACTAGTCCATTATTTGTTTGTCAGAAATGGCGGTAGCTAATGCGCCAGTTTACTAGACAAACCCGGGCCTCCAATCAGATTCCTCCATTTGGTCACATGTCCTCTTGCCACCCACCTGGATAATATATTATTTAATTTCCATTTAATACGTAGCGCCGCATAGTGGCGGGCGTTGGTACCACAAGCTTCGCGCTGTGCCCGTTGGTGGCGCTGCAGTCGCAGCGGCGGTGGTGCCGCCTACAGTCGCCACTACCGTAGCCAATCAATATGAACAGGCGGCGGTGACATGACGCATATTCGGCCACTGATAACACCTGCTCGGAAATCGGATCACTCTGCAGTGCGGGAATGGAACAGCTGCATGGGTCGCGCTGCTAGTATGGCTTCTATATCCCGGGGCGTATAAATGCGGACCGGGCCTCGTCAGAATCGCAGACTGTGCTTCTGACCGGTCATCCCCAGTTGGTGTCATCAGAGGCAGGCATGTTCGGCTCTGTGCGACGAGTCAGCGGCGCTGCTCGTCTCAGGTCAGTCGGCGTGATGATAGGTTGGCCCCAGATCAGTCGGTGTCACGATAAGTCAGCAACACGATCCCTGAGAACGCCAATGGACTTGCAAGGTGGCTCATCTTTCAGGTGGTGTTGTAAATGCGAGGATCTCAGAAACTCCGGTATAGATGTCGCTCTACGCGTGGCACTCGATCGAGATCGATCGGGACATTTCCCGGTGGAAATCACCAAATGACCCAACTGGCGTCCGCCTCTCTCTGCCGGACCTCCTGCAATGCTACCTCTACCCTGAAGCCGTCCACAGGACCTCCTGACCTGCCGCCCATCCTCTGCAACCCTCCGCCTGTTCCCCTGACCTTCCACCCTCTTCCCCGAACCACCCCCCTCCAGCCGACCACCTCGCCCGCACACAGCGCTGGCTGGCTGCCCGGGCAGCACCTGGCAGATGTATGGCGACCACTGCTACTGGCTCTCCATCTACCAGGCCAGCTGGCAGAACGCGCGCACCGCCCGCGGACCGACCCCGACCCGGGCGACCTCGGCAGCATGTGAGTGAGGGGCTAGGGACGGACAGACGGTCCCGCCGGACGCAGGGGTCCGGAGATGTGGAATGGGACGCAGTGGCGCTCCACAGAGGAGGGCGAGAATCCAACAGCCTGAATTCAATGTGCATAGAAATGCAGGTTAACAGTACGTCTTGCTCGAGTTCGAAATATGGACCTAACCTTGGTGAAGCTTTGACTAACATACATAACAACGAATATATTTCAATCTTGCTTCACGAGTTTGTCAAAAGAAAATAATGGTATAACCATTTCGGTAAAAATATTAACTCATGCTGAGCACCGGGAATCCCGCTTCTCTCCGTGCCACTGGCTATGCGTCCTTCTGTCAGAGGCGAGCACGTGTTCATCTTCAACAACCTCGGTGCGCGAGATTCGTGGATCGGACTGAAGGACCTGCAAGAAGAGAACTTTATCTGGTCCGACGGCACACCGCTCGACTACACGGTAATGTAGAGACGGCGGCCGACCCAAGGATGCACGCACATCTTCTGAAGATCTGAGTCTCGGATTTCAAAAGCAATAATGTGCATTGAAATCATTAAACGGCGAGCCGATGAAGCAGCCATGCACATTTGTAAACCCATCAAACGAACACCATTGAATCCCGCTGACCTTGGAACAGTGTTTTGGAACAGTGACCTTGGACCTTTGAACAGTGCATTGGGAAATTTGGGTGGAAAACGACACCCTATGGATACTATTTGTCCACTCTTTTACCCAAGTTTTCCTCTTAATTTCCCACTCCTTATTCTAAAATGTATTGGATAATTTGAACTTTATACTGATTTATGGATGTAATGATAGGACAAGACAGGGAAAGACAGGTCAACATTGGCATAGGTAATAACTAATTCTGGTGAGCGGGTAATTGGACATTGATAAAGCCGAATAGGCGAGGCTTTTGGTTGAATTTTCCACTCTTTATGCTTATTTTTAGCCATCACGTTCCATTCTGCGCCCAAGCTCCAAAGCAATCCTAGGACCCTGCCTTTGAATCATTGGAGTTGCGCCATGTCCTATCACGCGATAACGAAAACCTGTGAACGAGCGGCTGGTGACGTCTGTTCCTCTGCCACATAACTGGATGGACGGTCAGCCGAACAACCTGCTGGACCAGGACTACATCAACATCGAGGACCCGGCCACCGGCAAGTGGGACAACCACTGCGCCGAGACCAAACCCTTCGTCTGTAAGATCGCCGTCGCCTTCGGTAATCACCGAGGAGTGAGATAAACGCGGACCGAAGGGCCCCATCCTATGGTGTTTGTGGGTTTCAAGAGCCTCCAACTCCTACCATAGTCCCAATGAACTCCTCCGCCAAGAACTACTGGTTCCCATCGAATCCACTCAGCAGCCCTGATCGCAGGCTTACATCTCAATCCTAACAAACTGCTGGAAATACAGTGAGTCAAACACTGCGCACACTGACAACTTTATTGATGGTAGCCTGAAGGTCGTGTGCATGGCGCGACAATGGTTGATGGGTGACACCTCGACCCCACACAGGGACACACGTGTCAGCGCGATGATCAGTGTCGACGCGGGGTGGCCGGGCGCCGCGCGGAACAGACTGCCCTCCCGGCACGGGAAGATTGTACTGAGATCCGGACACACCACGCAGTCCCCGCGCCGTGCGGCGGCACGCGACCCGCCGCTCCCTCGCGATGAGACTCACACACACACACGCGCGCGCGCACGCACACACATCGCCGCCGCCGCCGCCGCCGCCGCCGCCGCGATACAATCCTAAAGAGAGAGAGAGAGAGAGAGAGAGAGAGAGAGAGAGAGAGAGAGAGAGAGAGAGAGAGAGAGAGAGAGAGAGAGAGAGAGAGAGAGAGAGAGAGAGAGAGAGAGAGAGAGAGAGAGAGAGAGAGAGAGAGAGAGAGAGGGGAAAAGTCGCCCTCACGAAATTACGGAGCATTCACGCCCCTCCGACAACAAAAAAGTTAATCCAGTTCGTCGAACTACATGTAAAAGCGTGAGTGAGTTAATGCGCGATGAACAAGCATGCAATATTCACAGAGTATGCGGCCGGTCGGTCGGCCGGTCGGTCGGTGCGGCTGCACGTGTCCAGCTATGGCGGTCGGCCGCTCGGTGACCCTGCGACTCTGGTCGGACTGATGGCGGGGTGACGATGACGGAAGGCGGTGCCTCCCACTGTCCAACTGGCACTGATCACGATATCAACTGCGGGGAGGGAACGGTGTTAGCGGGGAAAGTCAACAGGCAGCCGTGTTATGTGAGTTCGAAAGGTAGCAAACAATACAGTCCTTATCTGTTCCCGTCTCAGTAATTAGTCAAATAAGTGATTACCGAGCGGGCGCGAAGCGCCCGTGAGGTTTCTCGTCAACTTACTAGACCAGTAAAACGCCTTTTTGGGCGATGACCGGGCGGGCGCGCACTGGTAAAGCTAAAACAGGTTTGAAATATGAAACGGTACGGGAGCACACGTGGTAGTAACACATAGTCCTCCATAAAAATTGCAAGGCCTCCATGCATGCCAACATAAAAACTAAGTTTTATTAAATTGTACATGATCTCCTTTCTCGAATCCGCCAAAAGGGAGCACGTCCTGAGCGGCTGCATGCTTCAGCGTATAACAAACGAATGCTTAGATAAATCAAGCTATTTTTGATCAAGAATGATTTTGGTTCATTTCGACGTCTGCGAGTGGCACGCGCTGTGGTACCACCCCTATCAGAACGCACTATAACAAAATCAAAATTGATGTGATGGTCCTATCCAATGGTGAAAACCAGATCTCTATCGGAGCAGTGGTTGCAAAGTTATTAGCTTCCGAAAAGCGTCTGTATGGCCGGGTCGGGCCGGGTCGAGTCAAATGTAAATGTGTCTAGTAAGTTACTAGTAAGGCACCGTAGTTGGCGATGAGCGAGCGAGCGCAAAATAAATGTATCGTGAATTTCAACCCGATCGGGCAAGTAGTTCCTGAGATACAAAAACAAGGTGCGCACGTGCAGAGGCACCCCACCCATGACTTGTGAGTAGGCGGCGGCGGAGGGGTCCCTAACTACACACCAAATTTGAACACAATCGGCTCAGCCGTTCCTGAGATATAGAATAGGGGTGTGCACGTGCGCACGTGCAGAGGCACTCCACCCCTGCCTTTTGGAAAGGCAACGGCTGAGAGGTCCCTAACCACACACCAAATTAGAACGCAATCGGTTTAGCCGTTCCTGAGATATAAAATAGGGGTGTGCACGTGCAGAGGCACCCCACCCCTGACTTGTGGAAAATTGGTGGCTGAAGGGTCCCTAACCACACACCAAATGTGCACACAATCGGCTCAGCCGTTGCATAGTTGTTGCGAGAAAACACTTTTCAACACCCCTCACGCGGAACGCGCCACGCGCAGTGGTAATCACCCACATGAGTCGGCACCGGTCTCAAACAGGGTAGGTTGGATGGGGCTGCTCAGCAAAGAAGTCAGCTTGTCAAGCGGACGTGTGGTTGCAGAGATATGAGCTTCTCAAAAGCGTCGCCACGGGCCGGGCCGGGCCGGGCCGCTCATATTAAGATTTTCCCATATACCACGGAAAGATGAGCGAGCGCTTCGCGCTCGCTCGTAACGAGAAACCTCACGGGCGCGAAGCGCCCGCTCGGTAGCAAATCTACATTTGACCCGGCCCGACCCGGCCATACAGACGCTTTTCGGAAGCTAATAACTTTGCAACCACTGCTCAGATTGAGATCGGGTTTTCACCATTGGATAGGTCCATCAAATCAATTTGGATTTTGTTATGGTGCGTTCTGATAGGGATGGTACCACAGCGCGTGGCACCCGCAGACGTCGAAATGAAGAGATATTTTTTTTTTTTTTTTTAAATGGCTTGATTTATCTAAGCATTCGTTTTGTATACGCTGAAGCATGCAGCGCTCAGGACGTACTCCCTGTTGGCGGATTCGAGAAAGGAGATCATGTACAATTTAATCAAACTTAATTTTTATGTTGGCATGCATGGAGGCCTGGCAATTTTTATGGAGGACTAAAAGGACTAAAAGGACTATGTGTTACTACCACGGGTCCACGTGTGCTCCCGTACCGTTTCATATTTCAAACCTGTTTTAGCTTTACCAGTGCGCGCCCGCTGTCATCGCCCAAAAAGGCGTTGTACTGGTATAAGGCGATGACGGCTATTCATTCAATTGTTCTGCCGCCACATGACCAACACGCTATCAGGAACTCTTAAAATTGCAACGGCTGCTTACCGATTTGACGGTAGTCTTGATGAAGTCCTTGCGCGCAGTGAGGTCGTGATCCGGGTACTTTGCGTACACCTTGGTGAGGATGTTCTTCATAGTCACCTCCTCCAGGTTGGCGCCGTCCAGCAGCTTCCGCACCAGGGCCTTGATATCGTTATCCTGTGGAGGGAAATGAGCGGATGTTGATGATTTGGGATTTGCCAGATAGGGTAAATGGAACGATATGTTGTACGATGTCCCCAGATAATGTCAGTGATTATTGACATTTGTCGAGCTAAGGGAGTATTATATAATGTTAAAGCTATTAGCAAAAGTAACTTAACGGGATTGAGGTGGACCTATGTTGAAGCTGGAGGGAGACGTTCAACTCACCGAGGGAGTCTTCTTGGCCTTGGATTTTTTCACGAGAGGCTCGTCATCCTCACTGGAAGAACCAGCGTCCACCTCGGACTTCTTACGCTTCTTCGGAGTCTTCTTGGCAGCAGGCTTCTTAGCAGACCCCTTCCCTGGTGTTTTTTCTTTGGGAGTCTTTTTCGCCGGCGTTTTCTTGGGTGTTGCCTTCTTCTTCTTGGGCTGAAATAAGTTAGACACATGTTCTAGTACAAAACAGTAATAGTATGTATAATGATAATATACATAAATCATACATTAAGTTATTCAAAGATGGTGGAGTGGTGGAGGGGTAAAAATTACTTCGCCCCAACACGATGATTCGAGTTCCGATAATCTGTTTTAGGCCATCCCGCACCTCATTTGAGGTGCAGGTTTGATGCATAAAGTGGTAATTTGGGGGATTACTATGCATTTTTTAAAGCTGCAAATCCAGCGGTTCGAACCCTCCTGGAATTCCAGTACAAATCACACAGCACTAAAGCTGCTCAAAAGCATAAGGACAGCACGTGACTCATTTAAGCAGCACCCATATCGACCACCACCAACACCCTCTATACCGCCGCTCAAAGGTTCTCCACTGATTACGCTCCACAGCAGGCTGCCAGCCGTATCGGTACCGCGTGCTACCTCACCGTTTCCTTGACCTCCTCTCCGCCGTCCTCGTCATCGTCCTCATCCCCGTCCTCGTCCTCGGAGTCGCTGTCCTCCGCGGCGTCGGAGCTCTTGCCCGGTTTCTTGGGCTTCTTGGCGGAGCCGGCGCCGCCCTTCGACTTCCTCTTCTTCTTCTTCTGCTTCACCTACAGCAGACAGAGAAACTGTGCTACTTATTTTGCATTGCGCCTGAGTGCTGTAAGGGCTTGTTATTAATCCTACCTACTCACTCCATATTGGCACTCCTTGAAGGTGACAGCAAGATCATTTCCCAATTAGGTTCCTACCAATAGTATGCATTTTCAGTAGATAAAAGTACAATTGCTCAATCTTCAAATAAATGTAAATCTTCTTTTTTATACATACATGTCACCAAAAAAGTAGCACAAACCAAGCCCATTAGAACACAACCATTCATTATACACTCGCCATTCATAATATGCACTATGCATAGATTACCAGTCAAATGTAGAGGGCGCCTCATACGCGTATAGATGGAGTCTCACATGTCTCAGTCATTTCAATCTTGCGAGACAGGAGACAATACACACGATCTCGCCATGCGAATGAAGTGATACAAGCTCTGATAATTAGCATAACTAGTTACGCCTCTGCACATGTGTGTGTGTAGAACATTTCTCACCTCGCGTCCGGACGGCTTGGGGTCGCAGAGGAACTGCAGAACGTTCAGTGCCAGCTCCTCCCGCGAGCCACTCTTCTTGTCCAGGTCGAGGATTTTGCTCAGAGAGCGCAGCACGTCCAGCCGGTACCTGTAGCACACGACATACTTACATTTCCTGCCCAATCACAACATACTTTCAACCCTATCGAACAGACGTGCGTGACCCAATCAGACAACTGTCGAAGACAAGTATAACATTGCGCATCCAGAAGGAAAAAACAAAACAGGCATCCAGTACAGGTACAGTGAGCATCTTGTCCAGCACTCACTTCTCTAGGTTTTCCTTCTTCTTGACGAAGCCGGGTGTGCCTTCCTTGAAGGCGAAGCCGCGGAAGGCGCGCAGGTTGCGTCGAAACTCGTACGGCCGGCCGGGGCGCGCAAAGATGATCTGGTGCAGCACGCGCACGTCGTCCGGCCGGCCCGTCTGTAGGGAAAGGTGGCACGGTCACGGTCACAGCAGGGCCGCCGGAACTCCGGCCTCAAATCGCCAGCAACAGTCAACACACAGGGGGGGGGGGGGGGGGCAACAGCCAACAAACACGCACACAAAGATGCAGCATAACATTGCACTTTGGAATGAATTGTAAGACATACAAATATCGACCGTTTGCAACATAGTCCAACGGTAGCTAGACGGCTCACCGCGATGTTGTGGCAGATGACAGGACAGTCACCCAGCTGCTGGCCACTGCCCTCCTCCAGCACGTGCGCGCCTCGCTTGGACTCTGCGCGAGCCTGCTGCACGTAGCGCTCGACCGTCTTGCGCTCGCGTCGGCCACTGGTCTGCGGTGACCGCTCCAGGAGTGGTACTGCCAGACGTGAGCACAGTCAAAATTATGTTCAGGATTTTTAGTACATCCATCAGCACTGCAGATTTAACACAAACAAATAATTATAGACCAGAAATGAAAGACTTATTTGTCATGAATAGGTGAACAGACAGCATGTCATGCATGCATGTACTGCACTACAAAAGGTGAAACTATGCATGCAAGCCCTTAGTTGAATGACATCTTAGCATGTTTTTTTTTAATAAAATTATAGTGGATGATAACTGTGCATTGCATATATAACTCTGATAAATTAGCCTAGAAGCCTCTGGGAGGTGCAAACTACATCATTATAAGGCTGTTTAATAGATTGGAGTATAGATGATGAAAACAGACATTGCCCACTTAAATATAAAAAGTAAACAGACTGCACCTACACCAGATAACTGTCCAAGAAATGTGTGTTGCGGCCATCAACAAGTTTAGGATGGCTTTGCACTGGTTACAAGTAATATAATGATATATGTAGTTATTTGTAATGTTTCCACTTATTTTAAATCGCTTAGCTCATATTACATGATACAAGGTTTCACTTATTTTTTTAAAAAGTTATCACAATTACACACAAAGTTAAGGACTGACCAGGAGGTTCCTTATCCTCATCCTCTTCAGTCTCATCTTCTTCACCACTTTCCTCTTCCTCATTCTCTTCCTTTTTTACTAGGAGTTCAGAAGGCTCATCTTCTTCCATGGAGGCAGACTCATCCTTGACAGCATCTACAGCTTCTGTATCAGTGTCTCCATTATTTGACACATTATCTGTATCTCCACCACCACCACTAGTTTCCATTTTCATTTCTGGATGACTGTTCTCTGCCTGCAGGAAATAGTCCGGGTGAGTCACAAGTTGGCTGGTGTGTGCAAACAAATATATTTTCTGTGAAGCACATCACAGTTACCTGCATGAAGCTAAACATGACTTATTTACCAGCCAGGCAAAGCAAAAGTGAGAAATGGAAAGGGTAGGTAGATACTGACACAGCTCCTAACAATAATGGACTAATACCTACATCAAACTCCTAGACTTACTCCATATAATAACTCCAAACACTTGTTTCATTATGTTCTAGCAGTTAATTTATCATAATACAAAATACATAAATATAGGGAAATGATGCTAATACTATTTATTCAAACAAGGAAAACAAATAAGGTAAAGATTGATACACCACTCACCAGGCACATAAAATTACCAGACTTTCCATACTATTAGAGGTGCATTCATGGTCTAGTGCAACAGGATATACTTACAACATCATACAAGTTCAGTGTTTGGATGTGTTTGTCTTTTTGGTCATTTACCCACCTAGCTTCAATAAAATTACTAATTCACATGTAAAACAGGCCCATAGCCAGAATGGCGTGATCATAAATAAACGTTAAGTCATTTAGCTCATTGATTTATTGATAAGTAGCCAATGATCACACCATTCTGAAATAAGAAATACTAAGTAATGACATCACAAGAGCATTTGGATACAGCCAGTATGCAACCAAGTCTGGATTACTGCACTCAAATCTCAATCATAATAAACAACAAAGTTGCTGACATGGAATGGAATAACAATAATCCCTACAGAAACATTGAAACTGTGAATGAACAAAACTGAATGAGTCAATTTCTTCACATAAACAGCACACGTTGCGAAGGAAGTACCCGCTCAAAGCAAAGTTTGCTGACTCAATTCCAATGCCAGCTTTACGATACATTTCTAGATTTATAGTTTGTAAATATGGGTCTCACCGAAACTGTTTTTTCTTCTATATCCATGACCTGAAAAACAATGGTCAACGATTCAAGATAACACAGCTATACGTCAAAATGTAAAACGAGCAGACTCGGCTTCAAACGCGACCCTACAAACGCGGTGGGCGCGAAACCACGAAGGTCGGCCTAAAAACGTGATAGGCAAGATCTCTGCTCGGTTGCTGCTTGTGAAGCTTGTCAGCCATATCTTGACTAATCATAATTGGGTTGAGATACCTTGGCGACGAAGTGTTTGTCTCATGCGTTTTGATTGGTTCAAATTTGATGATCATGAACATCGGCAGCTCATTTTGAACAATACTACATCTGGAATCCGAACTGATGTAAACAAATGATTGATGTTGCTGTTATTGCTTGTCGTAAAATAACATAATTCAGGTACTGGGTTGCTTCATCTCCTTCACATGGATGGTTTGTTCGAATTCAGAGCATTTTGCTAAGTTTGAAGGCCTGGAGGCCGAGGAATCAATAGATTGGAAAGGGTTAACTAATTAAATCAGCGCGCCGCAATGGTCGCAATTTGAATTGCGTATAATCATCTCTGTGGAAGATTTTCATCACGTGAACGGTACCTATCTCCTTTGCTGAGGAGGATTGCATCATTATACAATATTTATATCTACCTTGCCTTCTGGCAGCAAGTAAGTAATTATTATTTGAAGATGGCTTGAACCTTGAGTATATCCAGGGATCAGGATTCATTTTGTAAGCACAAACAGTAGTTGAGCTTTGAGCTTGACTAGCACAAGCATTGTTATTTCCTGGATCATTGGGTAATAGTTCAGTAATTCACCTCCCCAGTTATGGTGTTCTTGAGGTCCCTAATAGAAGAAGAGTAGTCAGCTGATGGCAATATTATGACAGACTGAAAAGTGGGTTATCTGTCTACAAGATGGTCGGGGGGTAACCGGTAACGTTGGGGCTGGCGTCACCGTTGCGGCCAGGCAATCAAATCAAGGTTCAAGGTTACTATCACTGTTGTTGGTCTGGAGTCATGGGGAAGCTTAATGATGTCACCAGATTCTGGCTACAAGCGAATCTTAGGCGGACCTGATCAGACTTAATGGCTACAAGCAGTAGGTTTCATGGCAATCAGACTTAATGGCTACAAGCTGTAGGCTGACCCGATCGGACTTGATGGCTACAAGCTGTAGGCCGACCCAATCAGACTTAATGACTACAAGCTGTAGGCCGACCCGATCAGACTTAATGGCTACAAGCTGTAGGCCGACCCGATAGGACCTAATGGTGAGGTTAGGTTAGTTAAGTTTAATTAATTCTGATCGGTTCAGCCTAAAGCTCGTAGCTATTAAATCGGGGCGGCCTAAGATTTGCTCGTATCTGGTGACGTAATAAAGCTTCCCTATGACTCAAGACCAACAACAGTGATAGTAACCTTGAACCTTTATTTGATTGCCTGGCCGCGACTGTGATGCCAGCGGCCATCCCCGGACGGTGACGCCAGCCCCACAGTTACTGGGTAACCTCCCCCCCTGTCTGCTGTAGGTTCTGCAGTGAGCGAATGTGAGCAAAGTGTTTTAAACGTGGGTTCCTGCAACTGTAATTGCTGTAAAGGTTAGGTCAGGTTGGGATCAACATGGGTTTAGGGCGAAGCGCTCCTGCAGCACCCATTTGCTTGAAGTGATCAATGAGTGGAGCCTGATCTTAGAACATGGTGACCCCATTGATGCCCTCTTTATATTTTCAAAAAGTGTTTGATTCAGTCCCACATAAACGCCTGCTCAGCAAACTTCAGAGGTACAGTGTGTCTGGTAAGCTGTTATGTTGGATGCAGGGATTCCTGACTGGTCGCCAGCAGCAGGTTGTGATCAGTGGTCAGTCCTCCCCATGGACTCCTGTCACCAGTGGAGTTCCACAGGGATCGGTGCTTGGTCCTGTCCTCTTCATTGTGTTTGTCAATGACCTCCCTGAAGCTGTACAGAACCCCCTGAAGATGTTTGCTGACAACACCAAGATCTACTGTAATGTGTCATCAAGCACTGGACCTGTTCATCTCCAGAGGGATCTGGACGCTGTTTCACGGTGGTCTGACATCTGGCAGATGCCGTTTAATGAAGACAAGTGTAAATCACTGTGTTGGCTCGAGAAACACTCGCAACGTCTATAACATGAGAGGCATCGCCCTTGAACAGTCGTCTTCTGAGAAGGATCTCAGTGTCTATGTCGACTCAGTGTTGAAATTCCAAGAACAGGCTGCCTCAGCGGTCTCGAAAGCTAATGTTGGCAATCATTAGGTCATTCCAGAATATTGACACTGAGATGCTTCCACTTCTCTACAAGACCTTCGTACGTCCACACTTAGAGTACGGCAATATGGTTTGGGGGCCATTTAACCGAGCCGACCAGAAGCTGATTGAAAGGGTGCAAGGAAGGGCCACCAAGCTGGTACAGTGCATCAAGCATCTGCCTTACCCGGAACGGGCCTGTCGCCTGAAACTGCCAACCCTCTACTATCGAAGACGCTGAGAAGACATGAATGCCATCTATCAAATATAAAACGTAGGCCTTGACCTGGAACTGGATCAGTTTCTCACGCCAGCGGAAACCACCAGGACAAGAGGACATCAATGGAAGCTGTGGAAGCCCCAGGCCACATCTTGGGTTTGAAGGAATACCCTAGCAGTGTTGTCTGTCAATGACTGGAACTCGCTTCCTGCTCACATAGTCTTGTCTTCCTCAATCAACCAGTTTAAATCCAGCCTTGATAAGCACTGGAGTGACCTCACCTTTGTCACCCCAGACTAAGACCAAGCTAGTCCATAAGTCCTAGAGCTCTGTGAGATCGGGACCCCACAGGCCTAGTGGCCTTCCAAATTCCTGAAAGTGGTAAGGTAAGGTAAGGTTCAATTATGTATCGTTTTTGGTGACAGCATAGCTTTGGTATTACTGGTACACTTTTCTGTCTGTCATAATAATACGCTGTTCTTCTATTAGGGACCTCAAGAACACCATTATCTGGGGGAGGTGAATTAATTAACTATTACTGATCATTGGTTATTTGTGGAGGATTTTTAAAATGTGTTTTGCCTGGAATTCTTATATTATTTGTTTTTGTCACAAACTAATTGCATTCATTCATTGCAATCAGATGACTTGAAGGTACAACAGACTTCAACTTTGTTCCAAAATCGTCTATGAATATGAGAAATCTTAAATTAAACAAGACAATAGTAATGGAAATAGGGTAAGCAACAATTATGCCAGATATCATAACACAAGACTTTTCAAGCTATTGGCAATGTAGATGATACTGATGCACTATATCACCAATAGCATGAAAAGTCTGGCATTAGGACATTTCTAGCATTACAGTTGTTTGCCATATGTATGCAAAATTAATAAGGTTGAGCTTTGTCAGGCATGGTAACATGAAATTGTATTTTCCTTATTCTCCTGCTCCTTGCATACTGTTGCTTGGGAAGGGACTGAAGTGTAATGGTTCATTAAAAGTGAAGGACAAGGTATATTCATATTTGTTTCAAGCATACCAAAACTAGATGCATAACCTAACCTTAGCTGACTTACTATTTGTCTGCCCCTGTAGCTCAGTTGGGAGAGCGCTGGACTTCTGACCTCACCCAGTAGTGGCAGCCTGGGTTTGAGTCGCTTCAGCGTTCACTATTTTCCCCTGACTGGGATGACCTGCGGCCGGTGGCAGCGGTTGCACTCAAGGTCAGGTGGCGTCAGTGATCGGGGCGGACCGTGTCCAGGTATGTCGGGCACGTAAAACTTTCGCTTCTAAATTATGCCGGACACCAGGAATTGCGCGATAGGGTGGTAGGGTCAGGGCCTGCGCAACAAGCTATGCTTAGTGTGGGTCCTGACCTCGGAAATCCGTCCATTCAAAAACATTCAGACTAAATTTAATAAAAAAACTATGCAAAAAAAAATGCAAAAAGTTATTTGTAGTGCCCTAAATCAAATGGGCAAACCCAGCAAGAGAATAAACCTCTGGAAACAAACAATATTATCATAACTAATACTCCCAGATATCGTTCCATGGGGTCATGTTAGTGGGGGGTCCTTTGATTGGCAGACCTCTTATAGATTCTGTTCTGTCCTCTAAGATCTTACCACATGGATGCACTGCATTGAATGAACTGGATGGCATGTGTTACACATAGCCAAAAGCAATGGAAACATTTGTCATTTCTAAAATACATACATACCCTATACTGCTGCCCACATGTTCTTTGTGTTGTTACAGATTGCATAACGGGCGCAATGGAGTCGTTGGTTGAAGCTGGACAGAGAGTGGTGCTGGTGTGGAGTGGCCAGGTGGATGCTGAGGAAATGAAACAATTCGCTGAAAATCTTCAAAAAGCAGTTGGATCTTCTGGCAAGGTGGCTGTGGAAAATTCTGAACGCCTGAAAATGGGTAAGATTGTTTTGTTCTAAGGACTTGGTTATCAAATATTTCCTTTGTGTGTAAGAATTATGCATATTAAAAAAAATGCATATTCAAACTGAACTTTCTGTGTACCAGTTGGGAGAAGAACTGCTGTACTTTACTTGGCAATAAGTCATCTATGAGCAAGAGTATAGTGTTCATAATCTATGTGCATATCGGTGTTATATCTTAGGTTTCAAGGCTCCTAGATAGATAGTGAAAGTGATATTCTTTCATGACATATATATGATGTGACTTTCATGATTTTTAGCAACTTTCCTAAGCCATCTGTAGGTATCACAGCATCCGACCATTGGTCATCCTTAGGCTATTTATTTCTAGTTCAGTTTATTCAGCATTTCTGCTAACAATGATGCATACAGGCGCGAGTTTCCAGATGACTAATGCATGTTTTCAACGCATGTTTCCAGATGACTAATACACCTGTGTTCTATGCTGACCCGTGCCTTCCCATGCCTGCAGCCGGTCACGCGCAGTCGAGTTTCGACCGGGCTCTGTCCGGGGTGGTGGGCGCGCCGCCAACCCACGACGACGCCCTGCTGGCCCAGCTACTGACCCTGCTGCGGCCCGGCGGCGAGCTGTACGTGCGGGACGCGCGGCAGAACAGCGCCGCGCGACACTTAACGCTCGCTGGCTTCACCGGGGCTGTCGCCCGCGCCGAGCACAGCGGCTACTGCACTGCACGCAAACCCGACTTCGAGGTGAGCCGACGCAAGCCGCTACCTCGGTTAGAGCAGGCTCAAATGTGGTGCAGCTTGGCAGTGAAGGGAAATTTCCACATTTTGCTCGGAAAAGATGGTGTAGATTAGGAGGGTGACTATTTTGTATATGGCAAAACAAATGGAATTTCGAATTTGTATTGGGACACCCCGCAAAATGTGATGGTGGCAGTAAAAACTCCGTACGCAAAATTGCATTGCAAAAATATTAATATTTAGAGATTGCGCAATGGACTCAAAAATTGTTCCATATAAGTCGAGTGTGAGGCTGAGTACCTACCGTGTATCGCCACCTACCATTACCGGTATCGGTCTAGTGAATCTGAGCACATTTCTGTCATTTGATGGACTTAAAATGTTAAAACATTTGATAAGAAGGGATACGTTTACTATGGGGATGAATTTGGAAGTGCCTTTGGCACACTACCTTGCATTAAAATGTTTGTATATTGGGAACCTAGGCTCAGGTTAATTTCGTGATCTCCCCATCATAAATCAACGAAAAACATATACAAACGCTTCCTATTCAGAGGATATGCATTTGATCAGACCAACTCTTTCAAGATCATGTTATCATAGCTCATTTTTGCATGACTCAGGTGCAATTCTTTCCCAATGGCACCCACGAGGTCACTTGTGGTCATATCAGGTCACCAGCACTTTTCAGCCATAACTCTTGATAGAACAAAGGCATAGACGTGAGACCGACACCACTGTGTTTGCCTCGTTGATACGTGTCTCACAACACGCAACATGACTTACCTGGATCACCACATGACCTTGACCTGACATCAAATTCTGTCTTTAAATTCTTGTCCTGCCTTTGACGCGATAACGTCAATTATTGTCCTATGCTCATTGGATATGAAGTTATACACGACAGACTTATTAATCTTGACAAAGAAGACGCCAGTTTGACCTTTGATAACCTCTGGAGCCTTAACCATTGGCCTGATCTAAAATTTGACGGTACACAAGCAAACGACTGCATTTTCAAAGTTTTTGTCCACTTTTTTCCGTTTGTTTCTCGCTGTCAGTTCACGTGATATTTCGGGAACTCTGGGGCATACTACAAAGGTTGTCAAATTGTACCTTCAATGACCTCTGGCGACCTCAATATTAACCTGAGCGAAAAAAAAAATTACCCCAACGGCTGGGCCTTTCGACATCAATTTTGGCGAGCTCTATCGAACGTTTTTGTTTAGCACAGCGCTGCATACCAAACGCGTACCAAACACGTGTTCAGCCGCAGCTTGTGTCGCTGTCAGTCTTTTGCAGCTCTTCTTCAGGAATGGATATTTTCAAATAGTTTCAGAAAATTCTAGCTAGCAGCCATTCTATTCTATTCTATTCTATTATTACGAGCGAGCGCGAAGCGCTCGCTCGTCCTTCCGTGGTATATCGGAAAAATCGGAATATGAGCGGCCCGGCCCGGCCCGGCCCGTGGCGACGCTTTTGAGAAGCTTATATCTCTGCAACCGTAAGTCCGATTGACAAGCAGACTTCTTTGCTGAGTAGCCCCATCCAACCTACCCTGTTAGTAGCCAATGCCGACTCACATGGGTGACTACCACTGCGCGTGCCGCGTGAGGGGTGTTGAAAAGTGTTTTCTCGCAAAAACTCTGCAACGGCTGGGCCGATTGTGTTAAAATTTTGTATATGGTTAGGGACCCTCAACCGCCGCCTTCCCACAGGTCAGGGGTGGGTGCCTCTGCACGTGCGCACGTACACACCCCTATTCTATATCTCAGGAACGGCTGAGCCGATTGTGTTCAAATTTGGTGTGTGGTTAGGGACCTCTCAGACGCCAGTTTCCCCACAAGTCAGGGGTGTGGTGCCTCTGCAGGTGCGCGCGTCCTCACTTTTTTTGTATATCAGAAACTACTTGCCCGATCGCGTTGAAATTCACCATACATTTATTTCGAGCTCGCTCGTTCATCGCCAACTACGGCGCCTTTCTGGTATTCTAGCAGCTCTTTCTGCATTTGAATGCCAGCCCGGTTTCAAAAGCCAGTCACGTGTTTAATCGTTTCCGCTGCAGCGTATATCCAGGTCAACATTTGCATTAGACGTGAACAAAACAGGAGCACTCGGCGATAGGCAGACATTTTGTATCCTCTTATTGACTCCCCAGCGTGCTTTATGAGGCACAACTTAGATTTTGCTCACGTTTTAACAGCCATGTCACGACGGACCAAACACCTGCACTATCAATTGTGACTTACGTAACGCAGTGGTACATAAGCTGACCTGGGATGAGAAGTGTTCAGGCAAGAGGTTGCAGCGGTTACCGAGGGCTTCACCACAACATTTTGAGTGGGGAGGGCAGTCAGGTGTTTGGGGGCTAACCAGGTGTTGGCCCCCCAGTCTCATTCGGCTTATTTGAAAATCCTGCTGATCTGAGGGGCCGGAGCGATCTTTGGGGCGACGCCCCCCCCCCCCCCCACACTCCGGTGCCGAGACGCCCATTACTGTTACTGTTATTATTATTGTTACTTACTGTACTGTTTAACTTCATAAATCTTTAACTGCAGCAACAATAAAGCACGAAATTATTTCGTTAGTGTATAGTGCCCTGATTTCGATATGACACCTCCGTTTGAAAATCCCTTGTGCCCGACTCCGTAAAACAATTAGCAATAGGCCATACGCCTATACTAGAGGGGCCGTGCAATTTCCGATCTTTGAGGCTATTGCGCTACCTCTAAATATTAATATTTTTCTAAATAATTTGACAGGTGATGTTGTTAGTAACATCATATTATGCGGGGCGTCCAAATACAAATTCCAAACTTCGAAACAAAATTGTCACCCAAGTGTAGATGCATGTCCAAATTAGACAATAATCAGTGCTGCTAGTACTGGCAGCCATGTTAGCGAGGTTGTTTTCTGTCCTATACGCCTTTCTGCCTCAGGTGGGCTCCCTTGCCCCACTAATGAATGTCCCCTGCCCTGTTTCAGGTGGGATCCTCCGCGCCACTGAAGCTGAATCTGCCGGCGGCGGCGCCATCTTCGGCCGCAGCCGTCTGGACGCTGTCCGGACAGGACGCGCTCGATGACGATCTCGACCTGCTGGACGAAGACGAACTGCTAGACGAGGAGGATAAGCAGAAACCCGATCCGGCCTCACTGCGCGGTAAGCGTCATCATGAACCTGGTGGTGGACCAGACTGCAAAGTATGGCATTTTCGACGAGATCTCGTCGGTGCGGGCCCGTCCTGGCTGGTGCGGATTTGGTGCGGATTCGGAGAAGCTGGTGCGGATTTGGTGCGGTGCGGTGCGGATTCCTGCGGTGCGGTGCGGATTTCCGCGGTGCGGTGCGGTGTGGTGCGGATTTGGTGAAGTGTGGTGTGGACTGGTAATGGTGCGGTACCTACTACCTATGCTGTGCTGCGGCAACAGTCGCCAGTCTGCACCGCCATGCACTAAAGATGTATCTAAAATCACCGTGTTTTTTATTAGCACTGCTGTCACACAACTGATTGTATTTACTACTAGAATTTAGAGGTTTATGGAAGACAAAAACTCATTTCTAGATTGTTCTACAAAATGTCTCATTATATGGGAAAATGTCTCATATTTAACGTAAAAGTATTTAAAAACATTTCCGAAAATCTCTCGTTCATTATCTGATATGTAAATGTTGGCCGAAAATACAAATTGGCCGTAAATTGCGAGATGATTACCATTACGGCGAGATCTTTTGTGATGTGGGTGGTGTGCTTCAACTTTGGAGGCTCTGTTTCACTTCGGCGCCCTTTTCACTGGCTTTGCAGCGCATTGTCTGGATAATTTTAATGGGTTGGTGGCGGTATCCGGACATATTTTCGTCGCGCATTTCTTCGTCGCGCATTTTTTCGTCCGCTGATTTTTCGTCTGCAGTTTTTCGTCCGCACATAATTTCGCGGCGCATTTTTTCGTCTCGCATTTCTTCGTTTCAGCAATTTTTCGTCCATTTCTTCGAATCCACAAAACTTCGTCTGCGCAAATATTCATTTCGCAGATCTTCGTCAGCGCTAATCTTCGTCTCGCATTTCTTCGTTCGCAAATCTTCGTCACGCATTTTTTCGTCCACAAATATTCGTCTGCGCAAATTCGCGCAATTCTTCGTCTACGCAACTTTTCGTCAACACAACCTTTCGTCTACGTAACTTTTCGTCTTTGTGAGGTATCCGGACATATTTTCGTCTCGCATTTTATCGGCCACAATTCTTCGTCTCGCATTTTTCTTTTCCGCAAATGTTCTGCCGGCATTTCGTCGAGTTATCAAAACAAATCATCGCGGTCGCGGAATTTTCCGTCCGCAAATCGTCCTGTATTTCTTCGTCTGCAAATTTTCGTCCGCAACTTTTCGCCTGCCCATTGCTTTCACAAATTTGTATTTGCACTATTCTTTGTCAGCAACGTTGCTGTCAACGTTGCTGCAAAGAGACGAAAAGTTGCGTAGAATAAAAATTACGTAGACGAAAAGTTGCGTAGACGAAGAATTGCGCAGACGAATATTTGTGGACGAAGAAAAGCAACGTTGATGACAAAAGAATAGTGAACAGGAAAATTTGTGAAAGCAATGGGCAGGCGAAAAGTTGCGGACGAAAATTTTCAGACGAAGAATAATCCAAGACGATGATTTCGGACGGAAAATTCCGCGACCGCGACGATTTGTTTTGAGGATTCGACGAAATGCCGGCAGAACATTTGCAGAAAAAAAAATGCGAAACGAAGAATTGCGGACGACAAATTCGGGACGAAAATATGTCCGGATACCTCACAGACGAAAAGTAGCGTAGACGAAAAGTTGCGCAGACGAATACTTGTGGACGATGAAATGCGAGACGAAGATTTGCGAACGAAGAAATGCGAGGCGAAGATTAGCGCTGACGAAGGTCTGCGAAATTAATATTTGCGCAGACGAAGTTTTGCAGATTCGAAGAAATGCGGGATGAAAAATTGCGGACACGAAGAAATGCGAGACGAAAAAATGCGCGATCATTTCGCAGCCAGGACCCCAGAAATCCACACGGCAGCTACCGAACATTCGAGCCGATTCGAAGAACGGTCACGAAATCGTTGGTAGCTGGTGTGGATTTCTGGCTGGTCTGGTGCGAACTGATGCGCATTTCTCGCCTGCGTGGTGCTTGTTGGTGCGGATTTCTGGCCTACGTGGTGCGGGCTGGTGCGGATTTTCGCTATGGGCTGGTGCGCCTCGTCCACTCCTGTGCCATACTTTGCAGTCTGGGTGGTGGATAGGAGTCATGCTTTGTTACCGACTAAGGCCATGCGATGTGTAGTATGTGCTATCTCTCCCCTCTCCCTTGGCGCTGAGTCCACTGTGTATTATCATAGAACATGGTGCTTTCTGGGCTCTGGCTGGTTTCAGGGCATGCAAAACTCCACTGAATATTGTCAGGTCATAGCGATTATTCATCGGCGTGCTGTTTGACCGTACATTGGTCTCATTGAAAACACATACTTTTGAGCAGCCGGGCAATTTTCGCCGCATCGGTGGTTCAGTGGTAGAATGCTCGCCTGCCACGCGGGCGGCCCCGGGTTCGATTCCCGGCCGATGCATTTTTGCGATCTCAAAATTCGTTGGTGTGCCTGCGGTACGTCACTTTCTGCTACTTCTACTTCTAACTTCTACCACACTTCTGCTTACATATATCTGCTTCCGTCCTGTACTGCTGTCCCCTACTTTTTCCATTTTAAATGTGTGCATGTTTGTTTAGAATGCCAGCTCCCCTGACCGTTCGCCGTGTTATGTCGGCAGTGTGCGGCACCACCGGCAAGAAGAAGGCGTGTAAGGACTGCTCGTGCGGCCTGTCCGAGGAGCTTGCGGCTGGGAAACAGCCAGCCACCAAGTCTGTCACCTCCTCCTGCGGCAGCGTGAGTAGCCAGGGGCCGGGAGAGGGGAGACTCCTGCGGCAGCGTGAGTAGCCAGGGGCCGGGGAGAGGGGAGACTCCTCCTGCGGGCAGCGCGTGAGTAGCCAGGGGCCGGGGGAGAGGGGAGACTCCTCCTGCGGCAGCGTGAGTAGCCAGGGGCCGGGGAGAGGGGAGACTCCTCCTGCGGCAGCGTGAGTAGCCAGGGGGCCGGGGAGAGGGGAGACTCCTCCTGCGGCAGCGTGAGTAGCCAGGGGCCGGGGAGAGGGGAGACTCCTCCTGCGGCAGCGTGAGTAGCCAGGGGCCGGGGAGAGGGGAGACTCCTCCTGCGGCAGCGTGAGTAGCCAGGGGCCGGGGAGAGGGGAGACTCCTCCTGCCGGCAGCGTGAGTAGCGCAGGGGCCGGGGAGAGGGGAGACTCCTGCGGCAGCGTGAGTAGCCAGGGGCCGGGGAGAGGGGAGACTCCTCCTGCGGCAGCGTGAGTAGCCAGGGGCCGGGGTGTGAGGACTCCTCATGCGGAAGCGTGAGTAGTAGATCACGTAGTCATTTGCCGAATTCAGATTTCAGATCTGGCGGAGTGATTTGGTTATGTCTTGGTATGTTCCTAACATAATACAAAAATAATTTTCAAAAAAAAATAATGTATCCTACCGGGTTTTGTGATTTGTAAACCATTGCAAACGCCGTTTCGGCGT